>VDFB02017320.1:0-41490 GCA_007258455.2 Sequoia sempervirens
AATTGGCCCTTTTCGTCATTCTCGATGATGACCTATACATTGAATACAATAAATGATCAATCAAATACTTTATTGAAATAATCTTGGAAGGGTATTAATTGGAGTTATGAGAATAGATAAGTGAAACTAGTTATAGTAGAAATTTTGTTTTCTAACACAATGTATTTTAGGATAGAACTTACAACTTAATGTAAAAGTATGACTATAATTTCATTTAAATGTTTAAATGCACCACTTAAATATATTCATAAAATCATGCATTTAAATGAAATTATATCTAGTTGTAAGTCATATCCTAACAGACATTGTAGGCACCAAAATTTCTACTATAGCTAGTTTCACTTATCCATTTACATAACTTCAATTTAATAACTCCAAATACTAGGTACCTTAAAGTAATTGGAGTTATGTGAATGGATAAATGAAAAATTAGTTATAATAAAAAATTTGTTGCCTAACACAATGTATTTTAGGATGACTTAAAACTCTATAATTTCACAATGCATAAAATTATAGAATTGTAAGTCATATCTATAATTTCTACTAGGCCCACATCTAAAATACATTGAATAGACACCAAAATTTCTACTATAACTAGCTTCACATAGGGTTGGTGTTTGTGAGCTTTCATTTTTTCATCAATTTTTACTAACTCTTTTGCTTAATCTAAGTCTCTCATAGATTTTGAGTAACATAGGTTATATGGTTTAGGTTGTGTACAAAAAAAGGTTTCATTTTTAAATCTAATATCTTATAGATTCTTCTATTTTTTAAAAATATGAAATTGTTTCATATTGCCATATATTTTTACTTTTATTGGTATGGTCAACAAGAGAGCATTAGTTGGTCCAAACGTTTTAGAAAAACCACCTCCTCATACTTCTGCTAGTTCCAAATGTTTTGGAAGAACCAAAAGGTTTGGACTGACTAATGCCCTTTTATCGACCATGCCATATTTCTTTGTTCTTTCATGAGCTACTCTATATTCTAATCTTTCTTGGAGGAGCAAGCTCATCTCAACCCTACTATGAATATCAAATCTAAAACATTATTTCTTATTGTCTATAATTTTATCTTATTATCTATAATTAATTAGGATGAGATGAATATCAGATAGACAATAAAAAATTAATTCTTATTGTCTATAATTAATTAGGGTGAAATGAATAAGAGACGGACAATAAAAATTAATGTTTTGGTTCACCTTGGAGTGTCTATAATTCTTATTGTCTATAATTTTCTTTCAACCACTACTTGGTTGTTTATAGATGCAAATTTTAGCAAAGATATATAATAATTTGGGGGGTAGATATGGATTGGATTTATTGTGGTCTCTAAGTTGATTGAGGAGCTAATAGGTTGCATCACGTTGGGGAAGAGTCCCTTCTTTTTATTTTGGGAATATGTTCAAGTTTATTTTAAATGAATTCAATATATACTAAGCAGGGTTTTGGTTTGCTTGAAACATTTTGAACTTCAAATAGTGTTTCTTTAGCAACCTATTTTGATGAAGTAGCTTGTTAGTGAGGAGGGACCTTGTTTATTTTCTAAACTCATATGCTAGCCGACCATGGGCATTTGCATGGGATTTGGAAGAGGCATCCTACTGATAAGCTATGGATACTAGAGGAAAGGGAAATAAGATAACCTAGCTTGAGATCTATTCTAGAATGACTCATGTGGATCAAAGAAAAGGAAAGAAAAGAGGCTTAGAAATCTTAGGTTTGGTGTAATTTCTTGATGTTATGTGGTCTTCAATTTATTTTTTAATGTAGACAAGGATGAAAGATACGAATGAAGGATTATCCAACTATGTAGCCAAAAGAAAAACATAGAGTAGAAAGAAATGATTCAACAATAATATAATATTTTTTGATTCACAATTAGAATTGAATTATATTGTAAGTTGTTATAGTATGAGGCCTTAGCCTTCAATTACACATGGGAATAACTATGTGTAAATTATAATATTTTAAATGATTTTATAAGACATATAGGTGATACTCACAAGGAATGAAACATCAAGACTTCCCTAAAGGTGACAATAAAGTTTAGAACAAATTATATTATGTATAAACAATTACACATATTGATTTAAAAATTATAAATTATTTATAAATTTGTTAATTTGATTTCAAATGATTTCATGCGATTTTAGTTTTCTCTTCAAACATTAAAGAGAGGGATTAATTACTACTGAATTTTGGAAGTCATATTTTTAATAAATTGAATAAAAGATAACAATGAAAATATAAGTATAATTTTTAATCAATCTTATAGATCAATTCCATTTAAAAGATATTATAAATTATTAATAAATTTGTTACTTTAATTAATATAATTCCATATTAGTGAGACAATCAAATCACTTATAGTGCATGTTTATGTAACTTTGTAGAGATTTGGACATGGAAGAGTTGTTTTTCGTCTGGATAGACAATAAAAAACCTAATCTGTAGTTTCATATCAGAAAATTTAAGGATAAAAAGAATCCAATTATTCTTGTTCTCAATTGACAATTTTTGAAGTACTTTTAAAGTTTCTAGATACTTTTAAAGTTTATTGGTTTTATTAATAAAGTATCTAGAAATTACTGTGGTTTATTGGTTTAATTAATTTACATATGAAAGTATCTAGAAACTTTAAAAGTACTTTCATGAAATTGCAAATTAGTAAAGTTTTTGGATACTTTCTAGATTAAGAAGTACTTTTAAAGTTTTTGGATACTTTTAAAGTTTCTCAATTGATTTTTGACATGATACCTTACTTTCTTATGTAAATTAATGAAACCAATAAACCACAGTTGGACTTCCCAAAGAGTTGTGAAGAAAAACATCTTCTTCATAAGGGAATTTATTACCAAGCCCCATTCAATGCACCTATAATACATTCCTTGGATCAATTAGCACTAAAACTCATTCATGAGCCTATAATACATTCCTCAAATCAATTAGCACTAAAACTCATCAACAAATTATAGAATGTAGCAGAGGAATACTCTTAACCAAGTCATGTTTAAGCAAGTTTATAATAGAAGGGCATGCTTAAGGAGGCCTAAACATTGGTTGTAATAAAACAATCTCATACATTTATGAATTATATTATTATTTTAGCTAGTTTATAAATAAAAATTAACAAAAGATATCTTTGTCTTGATAGTGGATCATAAAATATGATCCAAAAATTTATGAAAAATGCTTACAATATCAAATCTAGATATGACAAAAGAACAAGTAATGCTAAATGCATACATCCTTCTTAAACGTGAAACAAGGAATCATCTCTCAAATCGAAGAAGCGGGAGATTAAAATACCATCCTATAGAACAGTTCTTGATTATGATGAAGTATGAAGAAGACTGATTGGAGGAAAATCAGACTACACTATTCCAGGATCATATATAAGGCATATTGTGTTAGCTAAGAATCAGATTACTAGAGTGAGTTTTTTATCCTCAAAATATTGATGAATGTCATGAATTTGTGATTGAAGTTATTTATTTTTTGATTGGTGAAAGGGGGTTGTCAAAAAGGACGCCCATCCCTAATCCATGCATCTTTCAAAATCAAGAAGGAAAATTGCCAATTCAACCTAGAAATGCAGAATTAGAAAATCTCCCATTGCTTCAATTGTTGTATTGATTTGAAAAATAGTAAGCAACTATGGAATCATACATAATCCAACATACGCCAAGTGATCATTATGTCAAAATGCAGCAAGACAAAATCAGTTTGGTCCTTCATGATACAAAGACAAATTTATGGCTAAGCAGTCGACTTCCAAGAATAGTAAAGAAAATTTTCAAGTGTGAGAGTTTGAATAAGAGAAATCAGATATCACGCTTTTGAATGTCTACAAAAATTTCTTATAAAGGAATCATCAATAATTTTTCCAGCTTGGAAGATATTGATGGAGGCATCATTCCAGTTTATGTTCATGTAACTTCAACTATTCTATGTTATGCAAATCAAATAATAATGTTTCAGTGACATTTCTTGTAATGTCCCTTGGGTTTTTGTTTACCACATTTCAATACAAGTATATTTGCACTTGCACTTCCACATTTGTGCAAATGTATAAGTGTATACTTATTTTGTTGTAATCTCAACATATTTTCATTATATTACAAAAAAACCTCTCAAATTTCATTTAGGTGGATTGCCTGTAATTAGCTTTTAGGTCAGATTGTTATGTTCAAACTATTATCATTTAAAATTTAAACTACCCATTTAGGAAGAGGCATCTATGTAGGTTTTTCACACATTCACATGTGAATTTAAGGGTTCATAGTAGTTCATAATACATCCTTTAAATTATGGCATACATGAAAAGAAAACTTCCCACCGAATACTCCAATGATGGAAAAAACCTAAAAATTCTAAACCAAATCACATACAAAAACCTTACTAGTAGTTTATATTACAACCTTTTCAATATGTGCAGAAAAAGATTTCCAATGAATACTACAAATAGAAATACAACTACCATCAAACCCTAACTTTCACTTGCAAAAAATTGCATCATTGAGAACAAACAATAAAACACTACATGATATCATGCACAACCATCAATTTACTAACCAAATCAAATTAACTGAATGTAGAAAAACCCGGGTTTGATCCCTTTTTGTAGAGTTGTTATTCGCTCGACCAACCTTCAATCGTGATCTCTTCGGGCGAACATGCAAAATGCCCGCTCCTGGCTTCTTTTTTGCCTTTATATTAATCACCTCCACCTGGAAGGGATTCGGTTGAGTAGGTTTCGGTTGAAACCCACTCAACCGAAACATTGACACCACATAAGCAATATGTCGTTGCCACGTGGGTTCGGTCGAATCCCTTCTAACCAAAACAGGTTTGATAGAATCCGTACGCTTGGCCCAAAGGGTGACACAGGTTTGTACTTTTACCCTTTCATAAATAAGAGTAGGTAGATATGCAGGTTTCCCTATTAAATTACCCAAGTATTCTGAAGACAAATGCGTGATTATTGAGGTGAGTAGACAATTGGCTAATGTTAATAGATTGTGCCAAGGTAGAAAAAGATTGACAATTAGTTTCCCTTTTGGTTTTGGTGCATATAGTGGCCAATCAATGTCTGATGCTTTGAATATTGAGAAAGAATTGTCCTGGTATAGCGTGCCCTCATATGAGTGTGTTTCATTTGACTTGAAAGACTATATTAAGAACAACCTAAAATTGGGCCCTACTTTCAATCACCAATCCAACCTTGAGGATTACTGGGCTAATTGCTTTAATGAATATGAGGTAAGGGGAAGAAGTTGAATGAGATTAACAGTAGAACAAATCATCATTTTTTATTTGAAATGGGATTTGTAAGGCATTGTTGAAGATGGGTCTGACATGATTGACCCAATATATACTGAATTGATAGAGAGACGGCCCATTCCTGTCATGGATTAGAAATTTAAAGAAAATGAAACCATTGAAGCTAGAACTATTGATGTTCTGACCAGAACTAGAAAATGTGTGACTAAAAAGAAAACTGAGCAATCCCACCCTTGTACTAGATCCAAAGATTCACAACTTGTTGAAGGTACCTCCCAAGCCTCTACCAATAGGAAATCAATTGGTAATGCTCCTCAGTCTTTATCATCAGGTGCCCAAGGAGGTGGTGATGGAGACCCACTAGAAAAGAGTGTGTATTCACAAACCTATGGGGATGACATTTTCAACTTGTTTATTCTAGAGAAGGATAATGAAGGAGAGGAAGAAGAGGAAGGATTAGAAAACCTAAATGTTGATTCCCCTCCCTCTCAATATGAATCACCCATTAGAGAGGTAAACCCCTCTCAGGGGCTAGGAATAACTGCACCTACATGAGGTACTTCTCCAGTCACTCAGACGTTATTTGAGTCTCCAGGTTTTAAGGAAACTAAGGTCGTAGTAACCCCAGCTTGGCTAGAAGATTCACTGTCACAGAAAAGGAAAGCTATACAACCTAGCTTTCCTAAGCAAGACATGGTAGGTTAGTTATTATAGAGGACTTCAACCCCTAAACCTAAGAAGTTGAAGACTACTACTAGGCTTATAGATGACACATAATTAGGGACACTCTAGTTGGAAATTGCACACCCTTTAGTGCAGAGAGATGTTTCTCAAGTAGTGGAAAGTGACTTTTAAGTGAATAGGGTTGACCTCGGTCCTCCTACTAGGTATGGGGATGCTCAAATTTATCAGGTGTCAATAGCTAGGATGGTTGAGAGATCAAAGAAAGATAAGGAAAGCAAAGATGAATTGAAAGCCTAGGTTCAAAACTTGACCAATTGTCTAAAGTATATTTTTGAGGTCGTACTGCAACCTATCTCTCAGGTAGATGCTTCTATTGAATCTCTTACTGCAGTTGGAAAGGAAGCCCTAACTAAAATTAAAAGTTGTCAAAGTTTAAGTCAGGTTGTAGATGATTGGAATGAGTCCCTCATCAAGAAGGGAAATATTGTCATTACTGAATCCTTTAAACACTTCCAAGAGGTAAATACTCTGAAAGCCACCTTAGGGGATGAAGCCATTGCTATTGAAAAGGAAGAGAAATTATGGGTTAATTATCAAACTAAATTGAAGTTATTGATGAGCTCAGATATGGAAAGACTAGCTGCAGATCAAATCATACCTAATGCTTCAAATTCTCACTACCTATCATGGACTAAAGGAGTAGAGTGGAAATTACAAGTTTCCAAACAAAGTTTGCATAAGCTTAAAGAGATCATCAATGAATGCACTGCCATTTCAGACGAAGCACTGAGCACCCTAGTAGCTCTTGGTCTACTTCAGAATAAAGATGGAATAAGGGATGACATAGACGCTAGAAGCTTGACAACTAATTTCTAGAAAATGATCAAAGAAGCTATTGACTTACCCACTCTTAATGTTGAACACTTACAAAAACTGAGTAAATTACACCTGGTATCGTCTCAGGCAATGGATCTTATGAAGGCTTGTGAGCAGTGCATAGAAATGGCTAAATATCTTCATCTGACATGGAAGGTAAGGATGAAAAATATAACCATTCCCCAACATAAGGACCTGATGCACATCCTTAAGACTTTCCAGTCGTGGCAGAAGAGACCTTTGGTGATCCAGGAAGCTGGAAATGAAATGGCACCATCATAACAACATGACTCCTTTATTTCTTTTATGTGTCTTGTTTAATTGGCTATGGACATGAAGAGGCAGGAATCATTCACCTATTTAAATTGTATCTATCTTCATATACTCTCTCTAGACATTTTTCATAAGTTTGCTCAGTACTGTTGATGAATGAAAATTAACATTTTTTTTGTGCGCAATTTGGTGGAGTTAATCCGATTTCTTAAATATTTGAGTTGAAGAATATCTTATGCATGTCTTATCTTGGTATGAGCAATGCAGTTCTTATAACCAATTTCATTTCTCATATGGTATTGAGTGGATGTTCTATTTGTGATGGTTAATTAGTCTTTGTGCTAATACTTCTATTCATTGTATCATGCACCTGATATTTGAAATTTTTCTGATATTGGGTATACCTTTTCTGCTTTTTGGTTAAAAGCATACATGATGTTTTATTTTCTTGTTCTTTCAATTCATTGAAAATTATGTGAGGGAGTTGTACCTTGAAAAAATTCAGAGAATATTCATCTTGTTCAAAGATTAATATTCAAAGCTATTGGGTTAATTTTCTTGCACCTTGTAGGCATTCAATCATAGATTCTCAAGGTGGCCAATCTGTTAACCAACAGATTCTTGGAAACTCTGCTGGGTAAATTGAATTGTTAAGTTTTGGTCACCTTGTCTAGGCATATTTCACAAGTTAACTAATTAATCCTAGATTTCCATAGATTTACTAGAGGGGAGAGAAGTAGGGGCAATTGTTATCCTGGTTTTAAAAATTTGCAAAGAAATAATTTCTCTTATATTATTCCCTCTAGACGAAGGGTTAGAGCTAGGAGTAGACTTGCTTCACCTACTAGAACACCTCCTAATCACTCTATTTCTCAAGCACTTGTTTTGCACAGGACTGTTTTACCGGTTGTGATCAATTTTCCCCTCAGCATGGCTAATCCACAACTTGTCCCTTGGGGTGTTTCTATTGGTCCTTTGCAGCTATGAAATAATTTGCATGATATACCCAAAGGGTCTCGTAAAAAAATTCCTAAATTCAGGGGGGATGGAAAAATTTCACCAGAAGAACACATTGATGCCTTTTTTGCTGCATGTGGCATTCTTGCAGTACAAGAAGATGTTGTTGTCAAGTTGTTTGTGGAATCTTTAGTTTTTGATATTAGGGGATAAGCGGATTTTGAAGGGATCCGTAACCCTTTACAACAAGAAAAGCTAGGCTGTAGAAAGGACAGCCTGCAGCCAACAAAAAGCCAGCGCCCAAACAAAACTCATCAAGATTTACAATTAGCACTTTTCTTGTGGGAGCGAAGAGTCATGTCGAAAGAAGGCCGTGAAGATTTATTTTTTTTACCCTTGACTGTAATCCATCCTTCTTCCACCTGCGCAGCCAAACTTTGCCAGACCTTCTTAATTGTGGAATCTTTAGTTGATGCAACAACACAGTGGTTTTATCAACTACCACATGGATGTATCACCAATTGGGCCTCTATGTGTAGCAAGTGTGAGGCCAGGTTCAAAAGTGCAGATGATGACTTAACGTTGATAGTACAAGTTACTCACATGAAAAAGGAAGCAAATGAGCCCATGAGGGATTTTGTAGCCAAATTCAATAAAATAATAAACCGGATTTCAATGGCTAAAATACCCTCTATAGAAACACAAAATGCTTCTTCATTAATGCACAACACCCTAATATTGGCCTTCTCTTAAAGAGGCAACCGTTGAATACTCTTGAAGCCACATAGGCGCTACCCATGGAATTGGAGGATGATTTCATTTTATTTGGAAAATGGAAAAAAAGAGCTGCATAGGAGCAAGGCACTTCCTACTACCTCTTTTGATCCTATGATTCAGAGGTTGGCTAATGACATAATTGCTCTCAAAAGGCAGATGCTGGAGAATAACCAACTTTATCAAGATATCCCTAGGAAGGCTAATTTTCAACTAGGAAATAAGTGTTGCCTTTGCCCCCAACTCAACAGAGGTTGGCGATCGAAGCTCCTATAGATAACAAGAAGAACATGTGTGTCTTCCACCTCATAGCTGACCATGATGGTGCAAATCTCCCCAAGATGAATAGATTTATGCAGTTAACCACTACCAAAGAAGTCATAGAAGAGGTCACAGAGGAAGGCACATCATCTAATCAATATGATGACTCTGCAAATGGATACTTAGAATACAGACTTGATGATGATAGAGGGGGAGATTTGTATATCACTTTGGATGATGCTACTTGTGTTGTTATCACTCGAAGCCAGCAACATTCCAACCAGAAATGTATTCCTAATTCTCCTAATTTTTTACTTACAAAGGCTAGTTGAATTTCAAAGGGTGAAAATGCTTCACCAAGTGTAGTTAATAGCTCTTCAAGAAATCCTATTGTATCATCCTTCGAGAGTCAAACTGGGGCTTTTGATATCATAGAATTATATAAATCTACCAAAATTTAGGTGTCACAAGTTGAATATCTAAAAATGAATCCTAAGGAACTGGATAGGTTGATTGAATATGTTAGGCAGTGGCATTCAAAATTGCACGCAGGCTTAGATGAAGCAATACTTAAGTCTCAAGACTCAACTACTAATGTTGTATCCTACAGTAAAGAATCATCTTCATCAACCTCTGATGTGAAACCATACCTGTTTTACATCTCTTTGTTCATTAATGGATTTAGGGTTAATAATTGCATCGACTTAGGTGCTTTTGATGATTTTATGCCTGCGCAAATCACTAAGGCTTTGGGATTAGAGATGACCAAGATATTTGGAAGATGCTATTCAATGGATTCCAAGCGAGTTCCCTTGCTTGGGAAAATTAAAGGCACTCAAGTTGCATTTGCTGCCTATCCAAACAAGCGACTCAAGCTCACCATATTGGTCGTGGATATACTTGCTAGCTATGGTATGCTCCTAAGCAATTTTTTTTGTAAAGACTTGGCTGGAGAAATACAGTTGGATTGGTCATAAGCCACTATACCCATTGGTAAAGAGAAAGTTCATCTTGAACCTGAGTCAAAGGCCAAGATAACAGTACTCAAGTTTGAAGATCCAAAAGCACAAATATTGTATGAGGAAAATGAATTTGGGAACTATATGCTTTTCTATGGAGAAGAAAGTGGAAATGACTCATGTGCCTCAAATTCAAAATCAGAGCTCTAGACGATGGAGTTTGATGGAAGTTGTTCTCATGCCGGTTCAGGAGCAGGCGTTGCTCTCATTTCTCCTTCTGGGGAGAAATTCCCTTTTGCATATAAGTTAGAGTTTCATAATGGCAACAATACTGCTAAATATGAAGCCCTTTTGTTAGGTCTAATTGAGGCAAAGGGTGTGGGGATGAAGATAATTAGGGTCTTGGGAGATGTTGATAATGTCAACCATTGGCAGGTCTTTTAAGATGACAAACAAATTCAGGCATTCTTAGAAAATGCTAGGGCCTTTTCTCAAACATTCTTTGAAGGGAGTGACAATCAATATAAGGACTTCTGCCCAGATAATGTAGCTAACCTCCAAGATGAGGTTATTCAATTAAAAGGGAATAAAATACCCAAGGGTTTGGTTTCTCTTGAGGATTTGTTTGATCATCATGATCGTTCCATCAAGAAGAAGATGGGAAATTTTTTTGGACATTTTGATGGGTTTGAGGCAGTGAATATTGGAGATCTTGATTCTCCCAAAGTGGTCTATATTGGGAAATGTTGTTCACCAGAAGAGAAAGAGAAATTAATAGTCTCGCTAATTAAGTACAAGGAAGTCTTCTCTTGGTGTTATGATGATTTGAAGAATTTCATGAATGGAAAGTTTCAGCATCACATACCACTCAAGGAAGGGAAAGCCGCTTTTAGACATAAACAAAGTAAGCCTATGGTAATTGATGCCATCTTTAAAGAGATTGGGAAAATGCTAAAGGCACAAATTATATATCCCATACATCATTGAACTTGGGTAGCAAACATTGTGCCCATGCACAAGAAAAATGGGGAGATTCAAATATGTGTTGACTTTAGAAATATTAATCGGGCATCACTAAAGGATAACTATCCTCTACCTAACATGGATCATATTTTACAAAGAGTTGTTGGCTCAAAGATGATGTCCATGTTAGATGGCTTTTCGGGTTACAATCAGATTAGTGTATTAGGAGAGGACCAACACAAAATGACATTTACCACACCTTGGGGAACTTTTTCCTATAATCGAATGCCATTTAGACTCATTAACGCATGAGCTACATTTCAACGTGCTATGGACCTATCTTTTGGTGATCTCCAAAACAAAATTATAGTCATTTATCTTGATGATTTGACAATGTTCTATAAGAAAAGAATAGATCACTTATGAGATTTGGAACAAGTCTTACAAAGGTGCAAAGAACATGGTATCTCTCTTAACCCCAAAAATTATATTTTCGTTGTCACTGAAGGTAAACTCTTAGGCCACATTGTGTCTAAAGAAGACATCAAAATAGATCCAGACCGGGTTAAAGCTATATTGTAGTTAAATCTCCCTTCAAGCTAGATTGGTGTAAAATCTTTTTTTGGTCAAGTGAGTTTCTTGAGAAAATTCGTCCCATATTTCTCTAAGATTACTAAGCACATTGTGGATATGATGAAAGAGAAACCAGGTTTTAAATGGAATGAAGTTGGGAAGCAAGCCTTTGAAAACATAAAAGAAGAAATTGTCCAAGCTCTTATATTGGTCAGTCCAGACTTCAAGAAGGATTTCATTATTTATTGCTACGCTTCAGAACATACCACATCTATTGTACTACTACAAGAAAATGAAGATAAATTTTAGGCACCCATTTCCTTTATGAGCAAGCCATTAAAGAAACACGAGCTTAATTATTCTCCCATCGAAAAACATGCATTTGTTGTAGTTGGGGCAGTTAAGCAGTTTCATTTCTATATCTTGCATTCACACTCTATAGTTTATGTACCAGATCCTATTGTCAAGAGCATATTAACCCAACAAGAAATTGATTGCAATAAGAGGGGTAGTTGGATAGCAAAGGTGCAAGAGTATGATCTGGACTTAAAGCCTAAAAAATTAGTTAGAGGAAGGGGGCTTTGCAAGTTGATGGCAGAGAACTTGAAGGAAGAAAAACTAAGTGAAGATTTACCATTGGTTTTGATTGTTAGTTTACAAGATGAGTGGTTCTTTGACATTGCTTACTTCCTTACTTATGGACAATGTCCAAAACACCTCTAAAGCAAGCGAAAAGGAATTTGAAGTTGAAGGTAGCTAAGTATGTTATTTGGAGTGACACCTTATACAAACATGGAATAAATGGGACTTTCTTGAAATGTGTTGATAAAGCTCAACAAGAACGATTGCTTAATATTTTCCATAATGAGGCCTATGGAGGTCACTTTTCTTCCACCATGATTGCCTTCAAGATCATACGACATGGATATTTCTGGTCGGGGATATTTAAGGATGCCTATCATTGGGTGGGTAAGTGTGAGAAGTGTAAGTTATTTGCGAGAAGGCCTCAACTAGCAACTTTACCACTCAAGCCTATGGTTATCGATGGACCATTTCAACAATGGGGTCTTGATTTTATTGGTCCAATTAGCCCACAGTCTAGTGGATGTCATATTCATATTATCATAGCTACGGATTACTTCACCAAATGGGTGGAAGAAATTCTAGTCAAGAGAACTACTTCTGAAGTAGTCTGTGATTGTATCAAAGAAAACATTTTGGTCAGGTATGGAGTTCCACATAAGCTAGTTACTGATAATGCTACCAGTTTCTCATGTAGTGAGTTTTCACTTTTCTACTATGATTATGGAATCTCTATCTCCTATTTAGCTACCTATTATCCTCAGGGGAATGGTCAAACAAAGTCTAGTAATAAAAAATTGGTAAATATTATCAAGAAGTTGGTTAGTGACAATCAGAAGGGTTGGCACAAAAATTTGTATGAATCCCTATGGGTAGATCAGATAACTCCAAAAAGGGCTACTAGCATTACCCCCTTCGAGTTGGTGTATGGGGTGGAAAGTGCACTTCCTCTTTCTTTAGAATTGTCAGTTCGTAAATTGTAGTCTGCTATAGAGGAAGTTGAATTCAGTGATGCCTTGGAAATGAGGATTTTGTACTAACTAAAATATAGGTACAATGGGAGGAGATGATGGACAAGATAACCATACACCAGGAGAGGGTTAAGAATATTTTCAACAGGAAGTCCAGACCGAGAAAGTTCATGATTGGGGACTCATTTTTGTTGTGGGATAAGTGCAGGGAACCTAAAGGTGCTCATAAAATTTTTGATTCACTCTGGATTGGCCCTTTCAAAATCATTCAAGAGTTTGGGCCTAATACTTACCAACTTGCATACCCTGACGGAACTCCTTTGCCCATCCCTTATAATGGGAAATATCTAAAGCTATATCAGCTATGATGGCCTTGTGGCCTTTCTTTATTTTGTACATATTTAGCTTAGGGTTTTTGTTTTGGGTTTTGGTGTTCTTTTGGTTTGTTTCCCTGTTGCTGGAGAGTGCATTCTATTTTGATTGACTCTGTTGCCCAATTGATAAGACACTGATTTCCTTACATTTAGTCTAGGTTCATTACTTCATCCTTATTAGTCCTTGTCCCCAGTCAGAGCCAATGTTACTATTATTTTGTTCCACACCTCATTGAGTCATCCACTTATTTTAAAAACGTCTCATTTTAAAGCAAGTGGTGTTTCATGTCACGGTATGAACTCGGGTGGTGTTTTCTCAAGTTCTTCGAACCTCACACTTTATCGCTCGGGCCCCTTTTATCTCCTTCCTATGTTTAAACTAGGCAGTGTTTTGTATGTTTTTTCAAACCTTGCTTCCAGTGTGATGATTATTAGCTCGAGTGTCTTTCACCATAATATATGAACTCGAGCGCATATTTATAGAGTTCTTCGAACTTCTTTTATTAGCGCCTGTAGATGTTTGTTTTCAAATTTTTGAAAGATGATTATGTGGGAAATAGTGAAAGCGATAGCTACCACATGCCATAATGCAAAATTAAGACATTAATGTCCATCTACTCCCATGTTTTTCCATGAAGCCAAGTTTGATAAAATAAAAGGATGGGCAAACATTCTTATCGCAACAATTTTTTAGGACAACCTGGAGGAGACACAGTTCAATTTGCAAGGTTCGCCATTAAAGGTATTTCTAGTTTCCATTTATTGCAACCTATTTTCTGAATTATTTACTCTTGCATTGAAGAAACATATATTGTCAAAATCCACTGGTGCACATGACAAGGGTTAAATACACTGGCTATGTGTATGTGTCTGGGTTAACCTATGAAGGACCTGAAATTGGTGATACTCGACTAGGGCATGTTAATTTAGATGAATTGTAGAATAAATTTAATAAACCTAACCCTCCACCTATCATTGAGAGAGTAGTGGGTAGTGGGTTGATTGAGGCTGCCACATTTCCAATAGCAGTGCAATGCCCTGAACTAGTGTTGGAATGTATCAGACATTATAATTCACAAACGCGAGAAGTTAGGATATAGGATAATAGACTTGTTCTAAAAATTCAAAGGTCTACCTTTGTGTCTTGTTTGAGAACTCTAGAAAGGGACGAATACTCTCCAATGGACATGACAAGCTCACAAATTGAGTTTATTGCCAAGAAAGGGGTTAACATAAATGTAATAGCAAAGAATTGGCTAGTCAAACCGAAGAAGGGAAAGTCTCAATTGCCCTGCAACCTACATAGGAACCATTTTGTAGATGAAGTGGTTGATATTGTCGTGTTGTTGCACAGGGTTAGGGGAAATGAAAATGTTCACAGTTTTGAAGAATGGATGTATTTCTTCATCCAAATCATATTGAGTGGGGATCAATTCCTAGACTGGGAAAAAATTATTAGGGACTATCTACATGAGTGGATGACGTTCTTCACTCTAAACGGATTTTTCTTTATGTCATTATATTTAATATATTCCTTTGCTAGCACTCGACCTTGGACCGAATTAAGGCCAAGTGATTTGCCTCCAGAAAAAAGTACCAATTTATGATTACTTTGACAAACTCCAACTTCACAAAAGCTTCTTGCATTTTAGAAGAATTGCTAACACTTTTACCATGGAGATGGTTAGGGAATTGCAGAGGCATTTTGCAATGAGATTATCTCTGGAGGCAAGGTAGTTTGTTGATTTTTCTGATAGCCACTTTATCCAATTTCAGAGGTTTTCATACATAAGAGTAGGCAAATATGCAAGTTTCCCTATTAAAAAACCCAAGTATCCTGAAGACAAACGAGTGACTATTGAGGTTAGAAGACAATTGGTTGATGTTAATAGACTGTGCCAAGGCAGAAAAAGATTGATAGTTAGTTTTCCTTTTGGTTTTGGTGCATATAGTTTCCAATCAATGTCTGATGCTTTGAATATTGAGAAAGAATTGTCCAGGTATGGCATGCCCTCAAATGAGGAGTGTGTTTTTTTGACCTAAAAGACTATATTAAGAACAACTTGAAATTGAGCCCTACTTTCAATCACCAATCCAACCTTGAGGATTATTGGGCCGATTGTTTTAATGAATATGAGGTAAAGAGAAGAAGTTGGATGAGATTAACAGTAGAGAAAATCATCATTTTTTATTTGAAACGGGATTTATAAGGCATTGTTGAAGATGGGTCTGACATGATTGACCCAGTATATACTGAATTGATAGAGAGCCAGCCCATTCCTGCCATGGATTGGAAATTTAAAGAAAGGGAAACCATTGAAGCTAGAACTGTTGATGTTCTAACCAAAACCAGAGAATGGGTGACTAAAAAGAAAACTGAGCAATCCCGTCCTTGTACTAGATCCAAAGATTCATGACTTGCTGAAGGTACCTCCCAAGCCTCTGCCAGCAGGCAATCAACTGGTAATGTTCCTCAGTCTTTATCAGTAGGTAACCAAGGAGGTGGTGATGGAGAGCCACTAGAAAAGAATGTGTATTCACAAACCTATGGGGATGACATTTTCAACTTTCCTATTTTGGAAAAGGATAATGAAGGAGAGGAGGAAGAGGAAGGATTAGAAAACCTAAATGTTGATTCCCCTACCTCTCAAGATGAATCACATGTCAAAGAGGTAAACCCCTCCCAGGGGCCAGGAACAACTACACCTGTAGGAGATACTCCTCTAGTCACTCGAATGTTATTTGAGTCTCTACGTTTTAAGGAAACTAAGGTCATAGTAACCCCAGCTTGGCTAGAAGATTCATTGTCATGGAAAAGGAAAGCTATACAACCCAACTTTCCTAAGCAAGACATGGTAGGTCAGTTGTTATAGAGGACTTCAACCCCTAAACTTAAGAAGTTGAAGACTACTACTAGGCTTATAGATGACACATAATTAGGGACACTCCAGTTGGAAATCACACACCCTTCAGTGCAGAGAGATGTTTCTCAAGCAACAACAAGTGACTCTAAAGTGAATAGGGTTGACCTTAGTCCTCCTACCATGGTTGGGGATGTTCAAAATTTTCAGGTGTTAGCAACCAAGATGGTTGAGAGATTAAAGAAAGATAAGGAAAGCAAAGATGAATTGAAAGCCCAGGTTCAAAACTTGACCAATTTTTTGAAGTCTATTTTTGAGGTGGTATTGCAACTTATCTCTCAGGTAGATGCTTCTATTGAATCTCTTACTATAGTTGGAAAGGAAGTTGTGTTGCAGATGATTGGAATGAGTCCCTCATCAAGAAGGGAAACCTTGTCATTACTGAATCCTTTAAACACTTCCAAGAGGCAAATACTCTGAAAGCCACCTTAGGGGATGAATCCATTGCTATTGAAAAGGAAGAGAAATTATGGGTTAATTATCAAACTGAATTGAAGTTATTAATGAGCTCACATATGGAAAGACTAGTTGCGAATCAAATCATACCTAATTCTTCAAATTCTTGCTTCATGTCATGGACTAAAGGAGTAGAGTGGAAATTATAGGTTTCCAAACAAAGTTCCTAGAAGCTTAAAGAGATCATCAATGAATGTGTTGCCATTTCAGACGAAGCACTAAGCACCCCGGTAGCTCTTGGTCTACTTCATAATAAAGATGGAATAAGGGATGATGTAGACGCTAGAAGCTTGACAACTAATTTTCATAAAATGGTCAAAGAAGCTCTTGACTTATCCATTCTTAATGTTGAACACTTACAAAAATTGAATGAATTACACCTGGTATCATCTCAGGCAATGGATCTTATGAAGGCTTGCGAGTAGCACATGGAAATGGATAAAGATCTTCATCTCACATGGAAGGTAAGGATGATAAATATAACCATTCCCAAACATAAGGACCTGATGCACATCCTTAAGACTTTCCAGGCGTGGCGAAAGAGACCTTTGGTGATCCAGGAAGCTGAAAATGAAGCGACATCATCATAATGGCATGGTTCCTTTATTTCTTTTATGTGTCTTTTGTTTAATTGTCTATGGACATGAAGAGGCGGGAATCATTCATCTCCTTTTATTATATCTATCTTCATATGCTCTCTCTAGACATTTTTCACAAGTTTTCTCAGTATTGTTGATGAATGAAAATTACTATTTTGTCTGTGTGCAATTTGGTGGAGTTAATTTGATTTCTTAAATCTTTGAGTTTAAGAATATCTTATGCATGTCTTATCTTGGTATGAGCAATGCAATTCTTATAACCAATTTCATTTCTCATATGGTATTGAGTGGATTTTTTTTTATGGTTAATTAGTCTTTGTGCTAATACTTCTATTCTTTGTATCACACACCTAATATTTGAAATTTTTCTGATATTGGGTATACCTTTTCTACTTTTTGGTTAAAGCATACATGATGTTTTTTTTCTTGTTCTTTCAATTCATTGAAAATTATGTGAGGGAGTTGTACCTCAAAAAAATTTAGAGAATATTCATCTTGTTCAATGATTAATATTCAAAGCCGTTGGGTTAGTTTTCTTACACCTTGTAAGCATTTAATCGTAGATTCTCAAGGTGACCAATCTATTAGCCAATAGTCTTGTAGTGTCCTGAAACTATAGTAGTTTTGTCCTTTAGTGGATGTGTTCTTGTCTTAGCTTATATTGTCAGGAACTCATCATCTATTATTGGATTTCCCTCATTTTTCTAAATGGTGGCATATTCCACAAATTTACCAATCAATGCTTGAAGTTTATTCCACTCCATGATATCAGATTGAAGAACCTGCAATGTCAGCTTCCTAGATCTGCCAGTGGTCAACTCTAAGTTCTTCGTACACTTTGGTGTGGCCTTGATCACCTATTTTGACTAGACGAAGGATCTAGCAACTAAATCCATGAAGTTTAGCATTAGTGAATCTTCTACCCCTTGCCCCATCTTCTCGTGGAAATACGACCTAATCTTCTCAGGATCTAGTTCCACAGTGGGCATATCATAATCTTTCATTAGCATCAGGTACTCCTAGTTGTCCGTCCTATGCTCTTTGACCTATTTGAGGTCAAGCTCAACTTCATGTAGCACTCTCTCTAGGACGTCTCTCCTATGATCTAGACCCATCTTCCACATTTCCACTAGTCAGTGGTCATCCTTCATAAGGGCTAGCTCCTTCTTCCATGTCTTTTCAGGAATTTTGAGGATGGCCTCGAGCTTAGGATCTGTGATGCTATATAACTCAGTGAATTGATGACAAGTCCTCTCCCTACCCTCCAACTGCTTATGTACTTCTCAGAACTTATTGGTTGTTCGGACGACATGGCCTATGCCCATATCACCATTATAGAGAACTCGTATGAACCAATCTATAGTAGCCTTGGTCCAATTCTTCATCTTCTCCATCTTGGAGAGCTTTTCTTGGGAGAGGAGCAAAGGTGTAGAGGACATAGTTGGAGCTTCTTCCTCTAGAGATGTCCATTGTTGTATATAGGCGCTGAGATCCACCACTTGTGCTTTTAGTTCCTCCTTAGAGGATTGATCTTTGTTCATCATCTCCATGATTGTGGCCATTGATCCCTTGAATTCATCTATCTTCTGCTCTCTTGTGGTAGTGCCCAAGTTGATGGTGGAGATAGTGTAGCTAGGATTGATCTTTGTTCATCGTCTCCACGATTGTGGCCATTGATCCCTTGAATTCATCTATCTTCTGCTCTCTTGTGGTAGTGCCCAAGTTGATGGTGGAGATAGTGTAGCTAACACCCTCCCTGTTATTTGACACTGGGGTGGCGATTTGAACGGTTCTTGATCCTAATGCATCGACCGTGATATTGGATCAAACTCTTCTCTTCTTTTCCTTCTTGGTCTTCGTTTGTACCTTGGTGAGGATTTCCTCGAGTCGGGACTTTGGATCAACAAGGACTGGGGTTTTCTTTTGCAGCTACTTCTTGAGCCAGTCAGGCATCTGAGGTTCCCCTTTTTGTGATTTATTATCACCTTCCTCTTCTTGTTCATGTTGGGGATGTTTCTCTTCATTGTCTGGAGCTTCTTGCTCAGTCCTTTCTTCTTCCTCGTTTGAGTCCTTAATATGTATGGTTTTGTCCCTTCCTAATTCAGTGACAGCTATAATCTCCTCAACAACACTTTCTACTTGAGGCACCTATTTTTCCTCGTGTTCTAGCTCTTCATGGTGTTCAGGTTCAAGGCTCTTCTCAAGAGAATCTTCTTCCTTCTTTTCTTCTCTTTCTCCTTCTTCTTCTAGTGGTACCTCTTTTTCTTGAATAGGGCCTTTGTCTTGCCGAATCAATGGAGGCTCTTTGAGTATCTCCATGTTAGCTTTAGTGTCTTATTTCTTCCCCTTAGAAGGTTTCTTTTTTGATTCAACCTCTTCTCCAACATCCCTAAGCTGTTGAGACAACTCCTCTTCAAGCTCTTGATCAGAGGTCTCTATGATGTACTTTGCACTGAGGGCTTCAACATCCTGCTCAGAAGATTTTGTCTTTTCCTCATCAATTGCCACCTTGTCCACACTCAGGCTTATTCTACCCTTGAGGTGCTCGAAGTAGTCA
This sequence comes from Sequoia sempervirens, assembly GCA_007258455.2. Classification (NCBI taxonomy): domain Eukaryota; kingdom Viridiplantae; phylum Streptophyta; class Pinopsida; order Cupressales; family Cupressaceae; genus Sequoia; species Sequoia sempervirens. The sequence continues at coordinate 20,069 of VDFB02017320.1, forward strand.
TCCTTGAAAGGATCTTTTGATTCTTCCATTATTACTTTGGCAACCTCCTTTTGTCGCTTCTCTATTTCTTTTGATATTTGCATGGTCCCTTCCATCTTTGGCGACTCCATGAGTGGTGGAGGAATGGATAGGCCAACAACAATTTGGGCAATTACAACTTGGACAATGGGGTTTATTATAACCCGAGAGAGCTCGACTGGCATTCTTGGTATATATTTGGCAAATGCCTTAGGCAAGGTGAGGGAAGGAATAGTGGTTGTGGCAATTGATGATACTGTAGTATAGAGGGTAGGCAATGGTGAGGGAAGTGAGACATGCGACAACAAAGATGTTGTGGCTGAAGAGGATTCTAATACCATTATTGTGGTCATTGGTGAAGTGGAGGCAAGGTGGATAGAGATGTCTAAGGTAGGCGGAGAGGAAACTAAAAAATTTTTGGGACGCGAGGGGTGGAGGGGTGGTGACAGCAGCATCAATGGTGGGATCAAAGGTAGCAGGTGGTGACTTTGGTTGATTAGCCTCTTCTTCTCCCTCATGTTGGAGATCCTCATCAATAGTGGGCATCTCACTAAATCCTTTGATTTTCTTGGCCTTTTTTGATGAGGATTCTCCTTCTGAGGCCTTTTGTGTGTATACTTTGTGCTTGGATTAAAGCTTAGACACATCTTTCCTCTTCCTTGATCTTATGGGCGAAAGGGATTTAGGAGCTTCCTCTGTTGGGGCAACAACTGTTTCACTTTTGAGCTCATCCATGAGCTCACCATATGTCAGCACAACACCTTGTGCCTTGAGTTGGATGATTTGAGTATATGGGTGATTTGAGGATTCACCCATTGTCTCATTATGCTCTCGATGGGCCTGGTTACAATGTCGAGATCATTGACCTCTTCCTTGTCCCAATCAATCAACAATAATGGAAAATTGGCCACTACATCAAACTTTTCATCGAGGATGATGTCCTCCTCCTCCACTATCTGGTCTGACACTGGGAACAAGTTGATTGTTTGCACAAACTAGGTCATCATCCTCATATAATGCCTCATCCTGGCTTCCTTGTCATATTGGCAGTTGGCCTAGAAATATTCTATATGAGACAGGTAGGCATATTGTTTTTCGACAAACTTCTTTAGTTTTCCATGGGGATCCATCTTGGGTCAAGCAATGTGGGGGTCGAAAGGGTACTCCACTATCTCCTTTTTTGAGTATTCTGTGCACTAGGTTGTGGGAATAGTGTACATGCCTTGACCAAAGGTGAAAGGGTAGGGAATCCCTACCCAATGTTTATCATTCAGCAGAGTGTGACCATTTTGTAGTTGTCAAGAGACTTCTAGTATGATGATCCAATCATTAGGGTACTAGGGCAGCTTGTAGGGCCTTTCAGAGAAACCCTTCGTTTTAATGTACATGAACTTCTGGAATTGGATAAACAGGAACCTGAACCTTTGAATGAATGCGATGGCACTATGCAAAACCCTTCTTTGAAAATCTTCTCTGCGGAGTCTGATAAAGTGCCCGATGTAGGCATCATTCACACTTTGGTATTCCCTTTTGAAATTCATGTATTGTAGCTATGGATATTGGTCATATACTTTAAGATCTTTTCTTCCTACATTTGGATTTTGTACAACAAAGAGGGCTTTGTATGGGAATGCCTCTGCTAATAGGTAGACCAGATTGGTCATGTAGAATTGTGAAGTCTTCTTCAACGCCATAAACTATGCATGGAGGTTTTCACTGATGATCTTGGCCCAATGGAATTTTTTCTTTCCATGAATAATCTCTTCAATGAAGTAAAACATCCATTCTTGGAAGAATACCACACCAGGGAGGCCCATTACTCGGCTTAGTAGAGTAACCAGATCATGGTACTCTTTATGGAAGTCACTTTTGTAAAGCTCTTGTGGCATCTTAGCGGCGCTACCCCTCTTCTCCTTCAACCACTGCTAGTTGATTGGCTTCTTGCATGCCAAGGGGTCTTCCTTCCACATATTCTTGATGTATCCCTTCTTTGTTTCTTCCATGGGGTCAAATGTCGAGATATGGAAAGTCTCGCTGATGGACCGAGCAGACAGGTCTGCTGACACCCTACCCTCATGATCTATGATTTTCCTATTACCATTGTGATAACACTCTCTATAGGCCATTACAAGTTTTGGGGCCACAAGCACAAGTAGGAAGCCAACTGCCTTGGCTAGACCACTCTTTTTAATCTTCCATGTATTTTTCGGTGATAGGGTTGCTTGTGATTCTTCTTCTGAATTTATCTATGTCCATGTGTCCTAGGTTGGTATCTGATATTGAATCCCACATTGAGGTGACCTTGGAGGTGATTTCCATCTCGTAGAACTGATACTTCATCTAGTCATTTTCTTCTTTTCCCCTCGATGGTTTGGTAGTCTTCTTCCCCTTTTCCTTCTTTGCAGACTATCTCAATGTGTTCATAGCAGATTCCATAAATTTTGCAAATAAGGGCGGAGTAAGAATATTCATATAAAAATCGAGGTATGTTAATGAAATTCTGCAAAACGAAGGTTAGATTTAATAATTCATTTCTCAAAGATCATAAAGTTCATCAACATTCCTCATTTGGCCTTCATTTGGGTCAATTATAGCAATGTGGGCCCAAGGATGCGGGTTTCCATGGGTTGGCATCCGTCTGGAGGAAGCATAAGGAAAACAATACTGGGAGCATGATGGCCCACATACGACCACTTGCATTTAGAATTCCACCTTGGAGATTGGAGGTCGGTTGAGAATCCAAGGCATTGAGTGTGCTAAGAAATTCATTTGTGAAGTTTGGAGGCATTCAATTCATTGTTTTGCTTATGTGGGTAGGAGGCATGTAGGAGCAAGGGATGCCATGGATGTTTTAGGCTCAACAGTTTGAAAATGACGGCCATGACACGTAAACCTGCAAGGGGAATCTCACATAGTGGCACCCGCAGGTAGCTCAGGTGGTTCGTGTTCACTCCTTCAAGTTTAGTCTCCTTGGGATTTGTGGGAAGAGGTCGGCGGAAGGCCGTTGGAAGATGGTTGTTCAATGATGACGAGCACTAGACAATGACCCAGAGAGTGCGGCTCGCACCATTGAGTCCACATGGCAACTTGTCAAGGCTCCTTTCGCTTAAGAGAGCACAAATAGTGGAGGGAAGCTCAGGATCTGCCATGCGGGTGGTAGGTTGAGCACAATCGTTTTGCAAATGACCACCATATGACGGTGGGCCGCAAGCGGCGTCCCGCAAAGCAAGGTCTACAACACAATTTACACTTAGTCATTTTTACCATGTAGGCTCAAAGGGAGATGGAGGGGTTGAAGTCCATGGGGTGGATCGGCATAGGCCTCCAGCTACTTAAAACAACAGTGATGATGGGGTGGCCTGCGAAGGTACTTCCACATGATTTGGTCCACAAGGGACCCAAGACTTAACGTTCTCCTTTGAGAGTTCGAGGCAGCACCGGGAGGCGCAGACCCCGCAAGGCGGGAGGAGGCAAAGGGTTCGTCGCTCATGATAGGCATTGGAAACAATGGCGACGGGTAGCAAGTGACCCACACAAATGCGTTCGCAAAGAGGACTTAATCATTTTGAAGGCTCAGCTGAAACAACCTCATCAATGCCCACCATGCCGAAGGCAGGCATGAGACAGTTGTTTTGGAACGACAACTAGGCGGGGAAACCTGCATATGGTGGTCCACAACAATGGATCCACATGGGGCTCCAAGCTTTAGGCTTCGTACTTAAGCTCATTTTGTTTGAGTTTTAAGGCGATGGTGAGGGGATGTCTGCTCGCTAGGGCGGACTTGTAAAAGGTGAAGGCCTAGGATTTTCATATTGGAAGTGCGAACAGTTTAAACAACAACAATGAGGGTGTAGGATGCAAAGACTTAAGGGCTCTGGTGAAGAATGGGTGTGGGGAGGTGAAATCCCACATGGCCCCCTATAGGCAGAATTTGATCAATTTTTTGGGTTTCTTGAGATGGGTTGGTATGAAATTTCATGTTTCGTCAGCCACCTAGAGGAGTTTTCAAGGTTTTCCTTAATTTTCAATTAATTTGAAAACTCATTTAAAGGACGTTGTGAGTTAGGTGGCAATGGAATACATGGGAATCCTGATGAGTTTGATGAAGGCAATACTGGAAATCATTTGGAAGATCATGCTGGAACAAAGGCAACACCAACTACTTTGCTTTGATAAATTTTGAATGGGCGCAGGGTGAAAATGACAAGTCAAAAGGACTATTTATAGGAAAATGTACATTAATAGCCTATATTTAATGCTTGTATGGCACCTGGCAAGGTAGCTGGGCGTAGGTTTCAAAATGAATGACGACGGGAAAGTAGGGACCCACCATGCAGGTGGCACCTTGGGAGTCATCGTCAAATGGGCGGCGGAAAGGACGGCCAAGGCGAGTGCAGAACCCACCATGTGGGTTGACATCAGGCATCGACTACTAGTGAAACAAAAAAGGTAAATGGCTTCGTGCAAATAGAAACCTGTATGAGTGGACCCACAGGAGGCAAAGGATGTTGGTTTGGAAGCCTAAGGGAAGGCTGCCACAGAGACTCCACGAAGGCCCAAGACTTAGAAATTTCTTAGGTGGTGAACTTTGGTCGACTAAGGATGACAACTTTGAGACTTCTCGACCACTTGGAACTCAAAACTAGGGGGCATGCAAAACGAGGCGAAGGAAAAAAATGTGACCCAACGAAGGCGAAAAGAGAGGGTCCCCATTTCGAATAGGGCGTGTGTGCTATAGGGACAACACATCCTCCACCATCGATCTTGGCATCTTTCTAGAAGCTTGATCTTGACCATCGGTTTGAATGGTTGTCTATAAAAGAAGCTCTTCTCCTTCACTTTGTCCTTAACAAACATTATCTCCAATTTTCTTGCTTACTATTTGCAGGTATTTGTAGAACTTCAGCAACAAATTTGTGGGCAATATTGGAAAAAGATGAAATAGGAGAGACAAGAGAAGTGAATCAATTGTAATGGGGAGTGTTCTATTCTATGTTTTTTCATTTTGATTTATCTCCATTTGTTTGTATTCTCTTGGTTGGATGAGGTTTCTAGCTTAGAAGTGTTGTGGTTGTCACTTTATCTAGGCTAGAATGTTTTCCACCATCTTACAATAGTCAAACAGCCCCCTCTCCCATTTTGTGTGAGGGGTGTAGCTTAGATGGGAATTTGGATGTTTTTCTAGCTTCAATTTTGTCTAAAGGGTTGAGCAAGGTTTGAATGCTTGTGAAGGATGTTAGCATTGGGTTTGGATTGGAGGACCTTCCTTTGTCCTCTCACATCCCTGTAGAGTTAGGTGTGACAACTTCCCCTATTGGGTTGGTTGTTAAGAAGAAGGGACCCCTCTCTTCTAATTTGAGTGAGGGGATTCCCTATGATGGGTCATTGGATGCTATTGCTCCTATCTAGGATGAGGTGAATAGGAAAGCCGCTATGGAATCTTTCCTCTTGCTTAGGATTCCTGATGTTGTGGTAGAAAAAACTATGAATCTATTATGGAAAATACTCTTATTGGGAGGTTCTCAGGCCCTCATCCAAATATAAACTTTTTTTGCAAATAGGCTCTAAATAAATGGAATCCTTTTGCTCAGCTGCTATGCCTAATGGATTTTTCCTTTTCTCCTTCCAACACCTTGATCAAAGTATGAGTACCTTGTTGGGTGGGCCATGGTTCTTTGGAAAATCTATCCTCCTTCTGAAAAGTTGGACACCTAGTTTTGATGCTTCCAAGGAAAGCTTTGATTGGGCCCCTATTTGAGTAAGACTCCCAACACTTCCTTTGGAATTTTGTGATGAATAAATATTTTGTGGTATTGGTGATGGTCTTGGTTCTTTCTTAGCCTTAGATAGGATCGTGAAAGACAAGAAACACTTAGTTTATGCAATATTTTGTATGTTTGTTGAAATTGGTAAGATTCTACCAAATAAAATTAAGATTTGTTCCAAGCTAGGTGTTTGGGAACATATTATTCTCTTCGAATCTTTCTCTTTGGTGTGCTCTCATTGCCTTAGATTTGGTCACTTTTTTTGTTCTTTCCAAGTCTTCAATTCCATGAAGACCTGTTTTGATGGGAAGGCTTTAGGTTTCTCTTCTATTAGTCCCACTAAAAATTCTTTGGTGTCCCTCATAAAGGAAAAGAAAGACTTGGTGAGCCCCTTTCTTAGGGAGTTGGATGTGGAAGATCCTATTAATATCCTATGGGAACCCCCTCAAGGATAAAAGTATTCCAATTTTAGTGGATGAGATTAATTCTTCTAAGAATCTTAGATTGGCCCATTTGGATCAAGCTTCCCTAATGAGCTCTTTGGTCACGCTCAACTTCAAACCTCCCTAATTGGTGAGGATTTATTTTGTTATTTCATTGAGACCTCTCTCATTTTTTGGCGCATTCCTCTGTGTTTTGATCCTAGCTATTTGGTGCCTCACTTTTGGTTAATGTTTTTTGTTGTACTATGTTGATTCTTCTATTTTTCATCATTTTGTAAGGGTTTCAAGTACCCTTCAAAACCTATTTTTGTTGGTATGTATCATTGGAAAAGTTTTGATACTTTGGTGTTTGGCTACAATCCATCTCTTCTCTTTGTACAAGGTTTTGGTCCCTTTCAAAACCTTACTTACCTTATCAAAACACTTCATTGGGAAAATCAAGCATATGATGCAACAATGAAACACATCTAAGAGGAAATTGTGACATTACTAAAAGGCGCCAAGTTGCTCAAAATGAAAAAAAAAAGATAATCACAATGTTATGAGATGACAAAGTGACTTGGCAAGTGCAATCAAGAAAAAATATTGGTTACATGTGATAAAAGTGAAAAAAAGGCAATTTGTAAACAAAGTGCAACTAGCAAATATAATGTGATAGATGACCAATTTTTCAATGAAAAATGATTTATAAGACCAATAATGTGATGCATCAACATGATACCACAACTACACAACTACATAAACAAATGCAACAAGAAAAAAATCATAACCTATGTCAAAGATGTGAGAAATATCATAGTGATAAAATTCAATAAGGTGACAAGTGAAAAAGATAATAAGAGAGATGCCAAAAAATTAATATGACACAACAAGAACCCATTATCATGGAAAGGGTCCCTAATTTGTAAATATAGGTTCATTTTGTAAACCCAAAAAAATCAAATTATCAAATTAAAATTTCCTCCATCATTTTCTTTTGTGTCTTGAAAAGTCACTCCTTGTGGCACTTTCTATACCATATCATTTGCAACTTGCAGATGACCTTGTTCTATGCAAGAAGAAGGTGATTACATCCTACTTCAAAAAAGGCTTTTGATATTTTTTTGATTACTTATTCAACACCTAATATAAGTGCATTATTTGTATTAATAAGATTCATGTTCTATTTATGTTCCTCTCTATATCCATATTCATGAGATTTTCATTATCCCATTACTTATCTTTATGTACACTATCCCTATTCTTGAGCTTCATGTGCTATCCCCATTCCTAAGCTTCACACACAAAGTATAAGAGAATCAACATCACATGTATTCACATGCAAACTAAGCACCTAAAACATCAAGCTTAAACATAAAAAGAAAAATATTTAATAAAACTTGAGCAATAAAATGAAGAAGTCAGATCACTTTCAATCATAAAATCTACTTCCCATCCTTTTCCTTCATGAGATATATTTTCTCCCCATATTAGTTAAAAAATTTCAACACTTTGGAAAGAATAAAATTCTTTATGTTGATTGACTATTGATTTTTTATTTATTATTTATTTTTGACTCATACTACATCTACTCAACACTGTCAATATCCTTATATCATGATGTGTCTTGACTAGCATAAAATGGGACATGTGTATTATTTTGCATATAGTGTTTGTTGGGTATCCTACCACAAGACCCACCAAGGTCGTCATGCATCTTGTGATGTGCTAGGGTATCCTCTTATTTGTTGTGTCTACAAGTAATTCCTTTATGCATTTTATACATCTTCACCTTGGCCTTTCTACCCTAGTGTATAACATTAATTGCTATATCAAATTAGGTGCTCAACACATGTTAGCATAATAACTACATTCAAACTTAATACCAGTTTTTATATAAACTACATTATCCATTATCCATATTGTGTAAATTATTAGTTATGTTATTTAATTATCCAATTGGTTATCTAATTTATCTACTATCATCATTTCTTCTCAAGTTATACCATTAGTAAAAATAACCATCAGTTATGCTACTAATACAAGAATAATCATATAGAATCAGAGCATGTGCATACACATTAACATATAAAATATTAAATATCATAACCATCACATAGTAACATATATTGCATCCATGACATCACATTGCATGACATCATTTATAAAGTAAGATATTACATAGAAATACAATTATGCATCACATAAAATAAATGTATAATCTCATAAATCATCATCATAATATAAGTATACATATGCATCACATATATGCAATGTACATACACAAGCATGGTATAATTTCCTCATTATATACACATCCTCAAAAATTATATAGAGTACGTGGAGCTTTGTAGAGGATAAAAATACATGTGTACATAAAAAAATGAATATAAAAATCATAAATTATACATCACAACACATAAGAAATGGATCCCAAGCCTAGCTAGCTCTAACTAGAACTATGGCCTTATGACCCTATATCTAGCTCTAACACTCTAGGTGGAGGAGGTGACTACATATAAATTGAGACAAATCTTCTAGATCTTGGTGGTCTACTAGCGCCTGAATTCATCATATCTCTATATATGATGATATCCTTTTCTCTAGAGGCACTATATAATCATCTAGTAACCTATAGTACTCTGCCTAATGTAGTCCTCACATTTTCTTCCTCAACATCCTAGATATGTTTATACCACCTAACCCAATATCTAGGGTATTATTGATTCATTCACTTGATCTCTCTCCTCTCATCTCTATGATTGTAAATAAACCTTATGTATTTGTATCTATAAGGCTTATGAGCCTACTATAAGATATCCCGCTTGGCCCTTAGATAGTCCCTCTCCCTCACCAAGCTATCTCACTCTAAATTAAACTATCTCTCTCTATCATCGCCACATCCCTCTGCCCCATTAGATTATCTCTCTCTACTCTTAGGTTGCCTCTCTCTCTATGGATTTTTCTCTCCCCCACCACCCAATCTCACTTCACCTATAGGGAATCCCTTTTAGATAGAGCTCTATCTAGTCTCATTAGGAAATTATTTGTCTCTTATTTAGTTGATGATCCTCCTTGTCCATTAAAGGAAATAGGGTACATGGAAACACTTCCTACACTTATATTATGGGGAGAGTGTTTTAAATTTAAATCTTTTAAAAATTATAGAAGGTAGAAACACATTTTTAAAAAAAGTACCATAACATAGGTGTATGTGGGGAAAACCCTTTCAAGAGAAAAACCGCACAATCTAAAGCAACTCAATGCATTATTAAATAAACCATGATTACAATACACTTGTAGAGAAACAATTAATAAGAGTACCACCAAATACAGATGGGGAGGAATTATTACAGGTCAATAGTATCTACAAAAATCTACACACAACCTCTGTCTCAAACACCTAATATATAGGAGATACAAAACCAAAAACCATGAAATAGTAATTAGAAACCTATGAGATAAAAAACCAAAAGTGGCACCCAAATTATCCCCCAATAAAATATTCCTTATGATGTTTCATAATATGCATCATAAGTTGGTCAACATGTGTAACTCCCATTTTACAACTCTTTTATGTATCCAATTTTTGATAGCCCATAAAGTTGATAGGAGTTTCTCATTATAGAAAATTAAGAACCAACAAGTGTGCATATAGATGTGTGAATATAATATGTATTGAGATTTGTACCCTATGCCAGTGGAGGTAATTGTAAACATAGAAGATTTTTAAAATTTGAAAAAGTGGGTATTTTGGAGCAAAATGTTTTATATTATAAATTCAATTGTGTGTGTAGTTAATTACATTCATTGGTCAACTACACATTGACATTTGAACATGTATTCATGCTTTTACAAAATGTTATTAGATTTTTTAAAGTTTTTGAGTCATTAAAATGCAAAATTTATTTGGGGGATAAGATGAGAAAGAAGTGAATAACTATTGGAACATGCATCAACCCTTTCTCCTAAACAAATAACATACAATTTACATCCATGATCCAATATGACAATTATCCACCAAAATTATCAAAAGATTTCAGTTGAAAGGTTTTTGGTTGTGAATCGTTCTCCATATATTCGTTGAGGATAGTGCATATTCATCTTGTTAGTTTTATACTCTACCTATTTAAGTTAGGCAGAATCTAATCTCCCTATAAAATTGCATGTCTTAGACATGATAACATAATGCTCCATCCCCCATATGATGGAATCATGAAGAAATAAGACTAGCAAATGAATGTTTAGGCATGTGTCACTAGCAAGTGTCACTACCTATCCCCGTATGCCAAAAAAACATGTTTAAATACTTTTTTCTATGTTATCATGCCTCTGACATGCATTTTTCTAGGGAGAATAGCTGTGTCCATAGTAAAGATTATTACATGTTGAAAAACACTACGTATTTCCACATACAATTTTCTATACCAATCATTTCCAGATACATGAAATGATATCTAAACATGTCAAATTTTCTATACTAATAATTGATTTATCATTTTAAATTTTTAGCATAATTACAATCTTCAAAACTCCAAAAAGATACAAGGGTTACATTATAGCAAGAAGTTTAAGAATCTTGAACAATCCAAATGGAAGATGTTTGCTATGCTTAGTTCATTATGATTATGTGCATTGAATGAAGATAACCAACCATCATCATACACACAAATTAGAGACCATGGCTAATATTATGACAAACAAAATTTTGCAGGTTAAGTAGAACAAAGGATCAATGACAATGTACTTGGACTTGTATCATGAATCAGTAAAAGCATATCACAAAGGCCATAATTTGCAATAATCAATAACCCATGTCTCCCAATGAACACCTAAATGATGAATGTTGGTATCATAGCCATTGTTCAAAGGTATTATAAATTGAACCATTACTTGTATAAACAAATGAAGAAATGTAAAATATTACAAGACACATTGGTTGTAGTGCATGTGTGCATTGGTTAAGCGAGAATATAGGTTAATAAGTCAACAAAAACCTTGGTGATAACCTTGATTGACCAAAAAAGTGCTTGCATTGGTGCCACCAACCTTAATGCAAAAAAATGTTGCTTGAATCCGTTGATAAAATAAATAATTAGTAATTGAGTGATTTAGGTTATGCCTAATTGTGGAACACATACTAGGAACCTAATGTAAGCTTTTCTATGTTGTAAACCATACTGTGTATTTCAACTTACCACTAGACCTATACAATAAATACAAAATTGCAGCCCTACTTGAACATATAATTGAAAGTACCATTTTCTTGGGGTGCACATACCTATTTGGCCTAAGGATAATGGTTTTCAAATCCAAACATTCCTTTGAGGCTACTTCAAATCAACACTCTCAATTGTGTATTGTTAAGGATACCATATGCCATTAAGTGAATGTTAAAAAATACATCATGTTTTCACATCTTTTATTTCTTATAATACATTCATAGCTATACATATCTCCATCTAAATTTGATAACTATACGTATGTCTTGTCTACATTTCAAATGACAACATTTCACAACTATGTGGTGGTTATGAGAAATTGCACATTTCAAAATATGACATGTTTTGTAACCAACATTTGATAGGGTTTCCAAAACATAGGGTGCTTTGAACCCTCATCTGGTGAGAAGTGTATTGTATTTTCCTAGTACCAACAATTATGATGTTCTCCCTATTTGAATTGTAGACCTCAATATACATGCATGATAACCAAAGTGGTTGGAATTGTTGTCAACTACAACTTTAAACACATAGTGTATTTTGCACAATATGTACTCTAAAGGTTGCCCCATTATATTAATTGCATGTTAACAAAGACAACATGTTTGGAAAGGTCATATTTGTTATAATAAAACCATTACTATACATATGGGAACAAGTTATTCTCCCTACCAAAACACATGTCTTAGACATGATAATATTCTGCCCCATTCCCCCATATGATGGCATGACATGACAAGATAACATTGATGGAAGGACATTTAAGCCCGTGGAGTTACCAACTACCGTCACCTAGCCCCACACACTAGGAATTTCAGTTCAAGGTGGAAATATGATGTGGTGGCATACACTAACATCTTTTATATATTATATTTTGAAAATCCAAAGAGAACGCCATTTTGATCATTTTGAAAGCTTCATTAAAACGTAAAATAAGACGAGAGGAGTATGACAGTGACACATTTAGCCCCATACTGTTAAGGACTACCATCACATGGCCCGTCTTCGTGGGCCTTACAACTACTATTTTCTATCACCTTATGTATATTTCTCATGCCTTTTTTCTATGGTATGATGCCTTTCACATGCAATTTTTTATAGAGATTATCCATGTCCATACATATATCTTTGTAAATATGAAATGACAACTTCATTTGATAACTGTGAGTTGCATACGATAAATTGCAAGTTTCAAAATTTGTTGTATTTTGCAATGCGCATTTGACAAGGTTTCCAAAACACACTGTGGTTTGTATCCTCAACTGGGATAAGTATACTTTATTTTTCCATTATTATAATTAATAGTGCTTTTTTTATGAATTGCAGACCTAGATATACATAGATGATAAGCACACAGGCTGGCATCACTTTGAACTGTAGCTTGAAACACACTATTTTGAACAATGCATATTGTGAAGGTTGCCCCTTTCTATAAAGAGCATGATAACAACAAAAGCATTTTTGGAAAGGTCCTATTTATTATAATGCATCCTTAACTATAGGTATGCATTCTCTACCTTTTAAATGACAACAACATTTGACAACATTTCAAGTTTTAAAACATGGCATTTTTTGTAACCTGCACTTAACAAGGTTTCCCAAACACACTGTGTTTTCACTCCTCGTCCAATGAGAAGTGTTTTATATTTTCCCAGCACTAGCAATAATGATGTTGCTATTTTAATTGTCGACATGTATATAGATTAATGATATCCACAGGGGTTGGCATCATTATGAATAGTAGCTTAAAACATTGTGTTTTGCACAGTGTGTACTATGAAGGTTGCCCCATTAAGTAAAGTCCATGTTAATAAAGAGCGCATGTTTGGAAAGGTCCTATTTGTCATAATGCATCCATAAATATATGCATGTCTTGTTTAAATTTCAAATAACATCATTTGACAACTGTGTGTTGGGTATGACAAACTACTAGTTTCAAATCCTATCATGCTTTGTAACCTACATTTGACAGGGTTTCAAAAATACAATGGTTGTAATTCCTTTTCAAGGTTTTTCAAATTTGCAATACTCATGTTCACCCCATACTCTTTGTGGGCCATATGAATATTTAATACATATTATTGATAGACGTGGGTATTAACCCTACAAAAGTGCATGGAAAAGGCATCACCTCATACAAAAAGGCATGATAACATACAATTATAGGGCCTGCTATGGGTTCAAATGTCAAATTGGCTGATAGGATGGAACTTTTCTTGGATATACCAACATTATAACCATAGGGATTGGCATTGTCAACATCAACTTAAAACACACAATGTGTACTGCCAATCTTGACCCGTTAAATGGAGTGCAGGTTAACAAAGAGAGCATGTTTGCAAAGGTCCTATATGTTTTAATGCATCCATAACTATACATACGTCTTGTCTACATTTTGAATAACAACATCATTTAACAACTATGTGTTGGGTATGACAAACTATAGGTTTCAAAATCTATCGTGTTTTGTGGATGCAACTATTTTCCCTACAAAAATGCATGTCAATGGCATCATAACATAGAAAAACACATTAAAACATGCATAAAATAATGGAACAATGTAGGTGGGGGGCCCACCAAGACTGGGGATAAAATGATGAATTGGCTATCGGGAGGAAATGTTTCGGTGATGAAAAAAAGGAGTAAACATCACTGTCAACAAGTGTTTCTTGTGTTTTGTTAGTATTTCGTTAGCATTGTGAGTTGGAGTTTTGTTATCCATAAAAGTCATCAGTGGTGTCTTCCACAACAAGCCATCACTTTCTGGTGTAGAACGTGAGTAAATTTGTGATCTAAGTCATAACAACTATTATTTTTTGATAAGATACTATTTATAAATGAAATTGTAGAAATTAATCGCAGGTTGCAAATCATTGTGTGTTGTGAAATTTTTCACTCTGCTTGTTCAAAGGTAAAGGGTGGAGAGCACAAAGAGGAGTTGCATGTGGGAAATACACAAAAAAAACAAAATTGGTATTGAGTAAACTGGTCATTTGCTTGGGAGCTTCATGAGAGTGTTGTGTTGTATTTGAATTTTAGCATGGATTGATTGGTTGTAGGTACTCTTTGATACTTGGAAACTTCAGTGGGGCTAGGATATCTCTTACTTTTTGGATATCATGTGTTGAGATGGTTACTCCTTGACAATTTTTGTGTAAGAAGACCAAGTAGCCTACACCTAGGTTGGGCATGAGTTCAACATGGACCTAATGAGGAGATTGTTCTTGGAGTGAGTCATGATAACTTGGTTATTCTGAAGGAGCATTCTCATTCCCCACACTTGGTCCTCTTGGCAGTAAATCATTTGAAAGGTATTGCTCACCTTGCTTTTAGATGCATTTGGTTTTGTGCTTTGTTTTCTCATGGGAATGAACCTTGAGTTATTATATTGGTTTTGGAAGACTTATTTGATGATTGTTTGACATGAGGTTTTTGTTCATTTGTCTTCTAATACGTATAATAGCTTGGCTATGCTATATGGGGGCATAATTGACATTGTTAACTTTTTCTATACAACTTAGTAGGGAGCCAACATTCATGGATTTATTCTAAATGAGAGTTTTAAAGATTCGTGAGTTTGAAAATTAACTTCGTTATAATTTTGAAAACCTTAAAAACATTTAAAATATAAAGTAGATATCACAAATTTATCAATTAGAAATTTAAAATTCCCATAACAAAATTTTAATCCAGATTTTCTTCTATTGAAAAAATAAGATTATAGAACAAAGGATGCAATCAAAAGCTACAAAAATTCCATCATAAGAAACATAAAGAAATAACATACAGTTTACATTCACGATCCAATACAAATATCCACCCAAATCATCAAAGATTTCAGCTGAAAGATTTTATATTCATCTTCATTCCTAACAAAAAGCAAAAATTTCCTCGTACCTGTTACCCATTCAATCTGAGTGCTAGTACAATAAAATTGTTTGTCCATAAATTTACCATAAAAAATATCGGTGATCCATATTGCAGGTAATAAACATGTACTCATTCTCGTCACGTAGCACGAACAGCTCATTCTCGTCACGAAGCAGGAACAGCTCATTCTCGTACTGAGGACAGCGCAGAATTCTGACTTTCATTTTTGTCACTATATGATTGTGGGTATAGGACCTATTGTGGGTATAGTTTTAGACAGGTTGGGGTCCAGTTTTAGACAGCGGTGAGCCTATTTTTGGACAATAAAAGTGCCAATAAATTTACACTTAATATCCAACTGCAAATCATTTTATTTCAAAAAATACACAAGCTGACCAATCATGTAATGCCACATCAGCATACCAATATTACATGACTTAGTGACCCACTATCGGTCCACGACTTTTTTTGGCTTTTTTTTTTGTGGTTTTTGAAAAATGGTCCAAAAACATTGATAAATGTGCCCAATTTTCACCAGAAAAAAAATGGGGTGATGCCAGCTCGATGGTCAAGAGACATGGCAATTTTTTTTTGTCCGACGCTGATGATGTGAAGCCCTCTCTCAAAATTACCCTACCCACCATCGGCTCCTCTCCCTTATTCAGGTGAATCTGCAACATTTATATTTAACTTGATAGATAGACCAATAGTTTTGTGAAGATGTAATCGGAACATGAAAATTTAGAACCAATGTAAACTGAAATTTGAAGGTGTGATTCATCACACAATTTGCCACATCAACAGATTAATTTTTTTATTATCTTTAAAACTATTTTGATTAATGTGCATCCTATATTCTATTTCTCCTTTTCAGCACTTTAAAAGAATGGTGTCTCTGCCTTCCAAAGGACTTCTAGTTCAGTAATTGACAGTGACTAAGAAAAGCTACCAACCCTGGGCACATGGGTTTTGTCAGATACTCCATTTGATTTAAACAAAAGGTTATAGCATTAATTGTAGTGACAGTGAGCCATATTCTTAACATCCCAGATTGTGTGTCTATGAGCCAGTATATGTGAACAGAGAGAGGCAGCCCTATGTTCTGTGAAGCACACTCACTCTTTCCTGATACCCATTTGTTTTAAAAGTAAATCTTTTACAAGGATTTTGCAAAGACGAATAAAGAGAGCTGGATTCTGTTTTACAGTAAAGGCTTTTCTATGGCATCTGCAGCAGCTTTTGTAGCAGAGGCTTATGTCTACAAGTCCAAGAGATTCAGCCTCCCGGAGGAAATGAAGTCAGAGGTTAAGGGGACAAAGCAAAAGAAAAATATCATGAAGAAGGTGACGAGTAGCTGCTTTGGGGCTCTCAACTTTTTCATTTCATGTATTATCTGTGACACTAAAGGTTTTACATAGTCACAGTTTCTAAAAGTAAACAGCATTTTGTATGGCTGGATTTAATGCCGATCCACAGCCTTAGTTTTAAGGGTGGGTTGTTTTTGTAATAATTTATGCATTAGAACATTTCCAGTGTAAGAGCTGATATGTGAAGGTTGTACACTAAATATTGTTTAGCTATATTACAACTATGGTATTGTTTTTAGAGTGTAAACCTGCATTTCTAATTAGAAGTTTTTGTTTTCCCAGTTGGAAGGTTAAGCATTTGGGTTCTGTTATGTGCTTGCATTGTTAATCTCAAAAAATCAAAGTGATTTTGTGCTCTTACTACTATTTGGTTTCTCCGTAACTAGTTGTTTTTAGACTCATTATTTTCAAGCGCATGAATTTCTTACAAAAGTTCTAAGTTATGTTGCAGCCATCAAGGGAACGACTGTTAACTAACAGTGCACAAGCTGGTCATACCTGGTGCACATATCTTTTGTTTCATCTAAAGAGTAATAGATATTCATAATGCTATGGATTTTATTCTCGCTTCTTTAGCCAATCCAAGTCTGTCTACTATCGAACTCACTTATCTAGGGGAAAGGACCCAACTTATCTAGGGGAAAGGACCCAGTACTTAGCATGTTTCAATAGTTGTGATAGCATTTGTTTATAAAATGTTCAATATTTTTAATAATATTGGATCAATAGTTGTGACTTTAAAGTTGTTAGTGTTGATGATGACTACCCATAATTAAATGAAATGTAAACTTTTTCATCAACGATCTAGATCATATTCTATGATTCATCACCAAGATGAAGAAATAATGTTGTCTATGTTCTTTATTCTGATGATGGATCGTAGAGGGTGATCTGAAAGTATGAGATCTTCATCCTCATAATGGATCCTAGAATGTGATCTGAAACGTTGATGAAAAAACTTCACACAGACAAATCCAAAAATATTTCCAAATATTATCATGGATTGTGAAAATTTTGTGTCTTTAATAAAAATACTAGATAATACCATTACTTCTACATTGTAAATTTTGACTCAATCGTCAAAAAACATTCTTAAGATCTTTTATTTAGTACTGTTAACTTTTGACATTTCTATATTATAAATTTAAACTAACTCCTCAAAATCTTGTATTTGATACTATTAACTTTTAACATTCTCTTAAAATGCAATTCTTGCATAAAAAAGAATCAATATGTTTTTCTTGAGAAATAATATGATTATTTAGGTCAATAACTGATTCATTCAAAATATCCTCATGATGATGTATTTCACATGGGAGGGT
The DNA here is from genome assembly GCA_007258455.2 of Sequoia sempervirens. Lineage (NCBI taxonomy): Eukaryota > Viridiplantae > Streptophyta > Pinopsida > Cupressales > Cupressaceae > Sequoia > Sequoia sempervirens. The sequence continues at coordinate 38,055 of VDFB02017320.1, forward strand.
AGGACACCTAAAAAATGCTCGAATAAATAGTGAGTGGGATAAGGTAGGGGCGTAGCTATCACCTATCTTTGTAATTTTTACATAATAAAATATGGGTGTTTGGAGAAGAAAGAAACAAGCATCAATAACAAAGTAGCATAGCAGCAAAACAACACTAGCAATTCATCGCAGGAAAATTCACCGCCAACAATTCACCACGGAAAAATTCACCAGCATGAGCAATTCACTGCCATGGAAAATTAATTGCAAACTTTTAATGCAATGAATTTTCCACAGCCTGAATAGCTGGTGGTGAATTTTCCTTGAGGTGAATTTATCATGGCAGTGAATTTTCCTGTAGTGAATTGTTGGCGGTGAATTTTCTGGTGATGAATTGACGGTGAATTTTTGGTGGTGAATTTTCCAAGAGCCCAGCAGAACGATTCTCTTCATGTAGTTTGAATTACGGTTCTGTATAGTACATTAGAGGCCCCACTATTAAGATTTTTTATAAAAGTTCAACAATGCTTATGAAGGGATCATCTGAGCACTCTTCTAAAAATGGCCGCAAGAAGGATCTTGAGAAGATTAAGCGTACTAGAGATTTGTTGGTGGAATCTAGTCTGATAAACCCATTGATATTCACTTTTCTCCATCTCCTCCATGATTGTTCTCTCATGGAATGTAAGGGGGTTCAATAGCACCTCTCGTCAAAAGGCTATTCATGATTTGGTTGTTGTCCATTCTCGAGACATTTTTTGTGCTCAAGAGACTAAACTTTCAATTGATTTCATGCTTTAGTGTGCTTCTCGTATTTGGTACTTTGGTCAGTGTCAGTGCATTGGTTCTCAAGGGAGCTCTAGGGGTTTGGCTCTTTTTTGGAACCCAAGAAAGATTGCTCCACTTTGGTGGATTTCTAGTCATTCAACTATTTCCATGGTTGCCTCTTCTTTGGAAACAAGTGAGACCATTTTGGTTACTAATGTTTATGCCTCGACTGATATTTGTGGAAAAATCTGGCTTTGGGCTCATATAAGGTATGTCGGATCATGTGCTCCATATCTTCCTTGGGTCTTAGCTGGTGTTTTAATTCTATGTTGAGCTTGGAGGAGAAAAGGTGGGTTGCCTCGGCTTGGACCTGCTTATGATCTTTTTCGGGAGAATGTTGATTCACTAGCTTTAATTGATGTTAAGCCTTCCATAGGGGTTTTCACTTGGAATAATAGACAGAGTGGAGAGGAAGCAATCTCTGAAAGGCTAGATAGATTTCTTGTTTCCTATTTTTGGGTGGGAGGTAGATTGGTTACTAACTCTGAGATTCTTGATCGGAGGGGTTATGATCATTGGCCAATTAAACTTTCAGTAATCTCTTTTACAGTTCCTAAGAATCCTCCTTTTATGTTTCAACTTATGTGGCTTTGAGTGTCTTCTTTGCATGATCTTATGGCCCAGTGGTGGCGTGATGGAAGCCTTGCTTATGGTACAACTATGTACACCTTTGTTAAGAAAATTCAGTATGCCAAATTTCACCTTAAGAGATGGAATAGGATGAGTTTTGGAAATCTTAAGGTTATGAAGAGGAATGCTCAAGAACGCCTTGATGTGATTACTTGCCAAATTCGAGATTTTGGTTTCTCGGATTTGTTAGGTCAAGCAAAATCCCAAACTGCAAGAGTAGTGGAGGAGTGGGAGCTCTGGGGGGAGATTTTCTAGAAGCAAAAGGCTCAGATTTATTGGCTTCAGGAAGGAGACAATAATACTGATTTCTTCCATCATTTTGTGAAGGCTTGTCGCAATAGAATTTTTATCTCCTCTTTGGTTAATACGGATGAGATCCACATATCTTCTTTGCAAGCTGTGTCTCGTGAGGCTACACAGTTTTATTCTACTCTTATTTTTGAGGATTCAACCCCTGCAGAAGATGAGGAGAATTTGATCCTTGCTTGCATTCCCTCCTTGATCTCCAAGGAGATGAATTATTTCCTCATCCACTTGATTTCTCTGCCTGAATTGGAAAAGTTTGTTTTTGGGATGAATAAAGGTAAAGGTCCAGGTCCAGATGGTTTTCCTATTGAATTTTTTTAGGATTTTTGGGATATTATAAGTTTGGATTTGTTGGAGGTTGCCCGAGAATCTCTTCATAGTAAGCATATGCTTCATGCCTTGAACTCTACTTTTCTAGTTCTCATTCCTAAAAAGGAAGGTGTAGATCAGCTCGAATTCTTTAGACCTATTGCTCTTTGTAATTTGTTGTACAAAATTATTAATAAATTGATTGCAGAGAAGCTCAAAGTTTATCTTCCTTCTGTGATCTCTGAGGAGCAAGGGGGTTTTGTGGCTAGTAGACATATCCTAGATGGGGTGGTGGTTACCTCTGAAGTCATTCACTCTATGGCGACTTCTAAGGAGAAGTCTATGTTCATCAAGTTGGATATGGCCAAAGCTTATGATAGAGTTAAGTGGTGTTTTTGGCAGAGAATTCTCTTAGGCCTTGGTTTTAGTCTAGATTGGGTTAGTTGGACTATGAGTTGTGTTACCTCTTCCTCTTTTTCTGTTATTATGAACAAGGAATCTTCTGAGATTTTTGGGGCTTCCAGGGGCCTTCATCAAGGAGATCCTCTCTCCCCTTATATATTTATTATTATGGATGAGGGTCTAGGCAGATTTCTTAAGTTGTGGGTTTCCCAAGGCAAAATTCAAGGTTGGTGTTGGAGCAATGGGTTGCCACAACTCTCTCATCTTTATTTTGTGGATGAAACTTCTCTTATGGGGAGGGTTTTCCTTCAGAAGGATGTTTCTTTTAGGCGGCCTTTGGATATTTACCTTGCTACTTCGGGTCAGAAGGTCAATGAGCACAAGTCGTCTATCTTCTTTTTTAATACTCCTCAAGCTATTCAATGGCATATTGCTAATCTTTTGAGGTTTTAGATTGGGTCTCTTCCCTTTGTCTATCTTGGAATACCTCTTGTTGTTGGTGGGTAGTCCAGGTCTTCTTGGAAAAATTAGCTTGATAAGCTGCACAGTAAAGTCACTTGTTGGACTCATCCTTGGCTTTCTACTGTTGCAAGAGAGACTCTTCCGAAAGTTTGTTATCCAAGCTCCCTCTATTCACAAGTGTTTTGTTCAGGAAACTCCTTTGTATTTCCTGAGGGAATTTGATGCTCTCTCATGAAAATTACTTTGGAGTGGTAACTTGCAGTTGGCTAAGTGGAGTCTTGTTAAGTGGGAAATGATGTGCAAGCCGCAAAAAGAGGGGGGGCTTGACTTACGTTCTGTTGTTTTGAATGGGAAAGCTCTTGCAACCAAGTTATATTGACATTAGTGTACTAGTCAGCATCAACTTTGGGCCTGTATTCTTACCAACAAGTATTTTAAGGATGTTAACACATTTGATGTTCCTCGTTTCCCTTTAGAAGGAAGGGGATCTATGATTTGGCACACTCTGAAATCAGGGACT
>VDFB02017321.1:0-68589 GCA_007258455.2 Sequoia sempervirens
GACTATTATATACAAGTTTACACTTATAAGCCAATGGATATTCCTTTACCTATTTGCATGAAACTTACATTAGACATGTACTCCAAAATTGAGGATTATTTTAAGGAAATGAATAACATGTCTTATACATGTGTGGTTGGTAGCCTGATGTATGCAATGTATGCACTAGGTTAGATATTTCCCAAGCAGTGGGAGTTATAAGAAGGTTTATGTCTAACCCATGAAGAGAACATTGGAATTATGTCAAAAGGGTGTTAAGATATTTGCAAGGTACTTCTAATTATTTTTTGGTTTATTTTGGTTCTAATAATGTTGATAAGATGTTGGACATACAGGGATACACCGATGTAGATTGGGTCAATGATATTGACATTCTAAGGTCCACTAGTTGCTATGTGTTTTTTGGTGGTGCAATGAGTTGGATGAGCAAGAAGCAACCCACAATCACTTTCTCCACTATTGAATTAGAGTACATGTATGCTACACATGCCTCCAAGGAGGTAGTTTGGTTACAAAGGTTATGTGCAGGTATTGGGTTTGATTGTAGGACCATTCAAATTAGATGTGATAGTTAAAGTGTATTTTGTTTGGAAAATAATCCAATGTATCATGCTAACACAAAGAATGTGGATTTTCAATACCATTTTTTTGGAGAAATTATTGAAAATGGGCAGGTTGTGATGAAGAAGGTGGACACCAAAGAGAATTTGGAGATCCATTGAACAAGCCTATTAGCACAATTGTTTTTGCTAGTACAAGGAGGCCATGAGCCTTGTTCTTAGTACTTGATCTTTTTTCATTTCTATGGATGTATTTATAATGTATGATGTCAAGTGGGAGAATGTTAGGATAAGGTGCTATCAACCTTGTAAATCCCATGCGATTATATCAATGTCTCAATTATATGTTGTAGATGCATTCATAAATAAAAGGTTAAGGGATAATTGTAATTTAATAATTATGTGTGCACAATTTATTATCCCCTCATGTGGATGCCTAGAAAAGGGGTAATAAAATACAAAATAATTAAATAAAAGGTGATTGTTGAAATTCTCAAGTTGGGCACCTAGGAAAGAGAGTCAAAGGAGGGAAATTTGAATGTTGTTTCACATTCCAAGAAGGGAAAACCAATGGACAAGGCTTGGATAATTAAAGAGGAGAATTTGGCCACCCATTTGGGGCCCATAAGGTTTCTCTACATCTCTATATATGGGGTTATTGGATGGTGTACATAGATAAGTGTTTTTACAAGTATACATAAGCTATTAGAATTGGGAGTAGAGGGAAGATTGTTGTATATATCTCTTGTATTTGAAGATTAATACAATCTTGGCCTCTTTCCTATGTGGTTTTTTTCTAAAGGGATTGTCCATGTAATTTATGTGTTAAGTGTTGATTCTATGTGGTTTGCTTATTTTATTATATGATCACTTTTTTGTCATAACTTCCATTAATGGTATTCTATAATTAAACTCTTTTGAATGAATGGTTTTCATGATCATAAAGATTTAATTTCAGATTTGTAATTTTATTTTTTAGATTTTCATTTGTGATGTTCACCTTTATCCCTAAAAAATTATAGATATAAAACCAAAAATTCACAATAGTTAAGAGAATCCTCCTTGCCCACACCAGTATGATGGTTTTGGGTATGCAAATACATAAGGGCATGGGCTACAAGAAAATTCCTTTAAAGAGATGTTATCCCATAAAATACAATGATTGCAGGGTAATCTCAAAGTGGATTTGTTGAAGGAATGTTAGAAATGCTTAAGCAAATGCAGTTGGAAGTTGTAAAGTTGAGTTCCACAAGCTTTACTAGGTAGCTCTAGAACTTGTCCAAAAATTGAAGCCTTTTGGTAGGGTATGGGAAGACACTAAGGTGATTGGAAATAATTTTTTATAAGTTATAATTTCAACTTCCTTGGTAGACATGTATTCAAAATTCCCAAGCATATACAAAATACCGCGAGTAGTTTGACATAATACCTCAAAGAAATGTTATTTCATGGAATGTAGTAATTGCAATAAAATTGCACAAAATGAATTTTTTGATAAGATTTTGAATTTTTTTTTCCTTCAAATAAAACTAACAACTTCAAGGCAAACATGGATAGTTTTCAAAGCATTATAGTTGTTGTGGTTGCAATACCTTACAAGTTAGAACATGAATGGAAATTTTATAAGAAGAAAAAGGCATATAAATTATTTCATAGAATTCCATGAAGATAAATGACCTTGAATGATCATATAGTCATATATATTTTCAAATTAGAAGATTTGGACACTAATACTAGTGAAGAAGATCATCTATAGTAATGGAAATTCCTAGTAACTTTAGGTAGAGGATCATTTATATTAATAGAAATTCCCAATGATAATGCTTTTTATGAATCCTTCTAGAAACATCATGCTCATGCTTCCATTAGTACTTCATTATTCAGAATTTTTAGGGACAAACCTGTTATCTACAATGCAAATCATTGATCATGTTCAAGTTGTGATGCTTATACAATACATTTATATAGGAGCTAGTAATTAATACATTATTAATATTCTAGACAAGGGGTTTGTTGAAAGAAAATGGATATCTTCTTTTAGTAATCTCTTTAACCATACCAAATACATTGGAAACCATACCAAAGGTTATTTTCAAAATTTCATGAGAGAAATATGGAGTTAAAGTCTTTTCATGGAATTTGTTCAAAAAGGGGTTACGTTGTCAAATGGGCTATCATATGGGTTGACTTAATTTTTTTTTACCATGGAGACTATTTTACATAGAGACACCATTTAAGTAGAAATTTGATTAAATTTATTTTTAAAATGAATAATTATTTTTAAATTATTATATGTAACTAATCATTATTTAAACATTTTTTTATTAAGAAGGGTAGATTCTTTTGACTTAGAGCTATGAACTAGTGAGATAAAAAACATAGGACCTCATCCCCAATATAAATTCTCAACAATTACACCCCAATGGGGTTTAAACCTTGATGGAAAGAATGAAAACACAAATTAACCATCACACCATGCCACTATTGGCTAAACATATTTATTTTAAATGTAATGCATTTTTAAAAATATTTTATATCAATTGAGTCTCATACAACAAAGGATCTTGATTTCAAAAACTATAAATTCTTGTGTAGCCATACTAGATGAAGACCCAAAAGAAAAAATTCTAAAATTATAATCAAAATTATTTTTTTTGTTTTTTTTTTAATATCCCAGGGGTGTCCTTGTGGCCCAACATGATCTATAGGTTGGGGTGAGTGGAGTGAAACTAGTCCCTCAGGGATGATGAACGCCACCCATAAGCGCCTGCCATCAAGTAGACTGAGGTGGTCAGTCAAACCCGGGACATCACAAACCTAGATCAGATGCCTTTGACCAACTACACCAACCCTCCAAGCTAAATTTAATTTATTATTATATGTATGACTAAGCCACATATTCTCTCCTCTTGCATTACAAGACAAAGTTGACAATAAAAAATAGTGTAGCCATTTTCACTTCTCAAACCCATCTATGTATGCCCTTTCCTTAAATCACATGACAATCTTCAAAATTAGAAACAATGTGAATTCTTTACTTTTTATTTCTTAAGTATTTAACAACTTGTATTTCATCACTAAGTGTTGCTCAAACCTTGTGTTCTACTAGGATATATAAATTACTTTCAGGAGTTGTCATTCTTGGTTAGTTAGTTGTGTGTTTTAAGTACACCATAATATGAAGCATTTTAATCACACCAATACAAAACCCTTAGATAACACCTTTTTTATCATAGATCTAGGCCTCATGTACTACAAGATATATTGGGGACTCTCTTATTTGAGCTTCATTTAAACTTAGAATAGGAAATCATCAACCATTTATAGCTTTTGATGCATTGGTAAGTGATTATCCCTAGGAATTTACTCACCACAATCAATCTTAGAGATAAGATAGTGGGCTATACATATGGTCCCAACCCTCCATAGTTGGTGTTATGAAATATTGGCCCAACACTAATTACAAGCAAGATTAGTTTATTGGTAAGTTCAAGGCCAAACACTCTCATATGAATAATATAGGCTGTTATTGTGTCTTCTATGTCTTCCCTCTTTATGTAAAATATATGAAAAATTTAAAATCAAAACTAAAATAAGCTTTATGCCACCTATTACAAGACACAATTCAATATTTTCACCTATACACAGAGGTTCATGAAAGATGTAAAATTGTTGAGGTACACAATATTGATAATTGTTCCAATGATATATATTTTTTGTAATTCACAATCATGCAAGGGATGATGTGCTTTAGAGAAAAAATATTGGAACCATATGACATAATCATTGATACATTCAATTGGTCCTTGGGAACATTCAAATAGGTTAGAAATACTAAATTTAAGGTAATCAAATCAAAAAATATATGGAAGGACTTGTAGACACCTAAAGCTAACCATATCCAAGCACACTTGAATTTACTTTATCCTAACCATTAATTAAATAAATATTTATTATCTATTTAATTAATTTATCCTTCATCTTTATCCCCACATTAATTAAATAAATATTATTTATTTATTTAATTTATCATTCACCTTTATCCCCCACTTTAGTAAAATAAAATATTTTATATTTATTTAATTAATTTATCCTTCTACATCACCCTTCTCCAAAATTAATTAAATAATTTTATTGAGAGTCACATGACTGAGTCCTTGACTAAATTCATTGAATCTAAGCACTTGCCACAAAAGTAAAACTAGCTTTGCATGTTAGCCATCTATTTCATACATCTCTAAATCTCAACCATTCACATAAGGATAGGTCCTAGTGTTTCCCTAATTGAAACCTAAACTTAGGCCTTATCCCTCATGTGACACTTGTTACATGATTACAACTTATGAGCTAAAACCTAATTCTCAATCAATCCAAGCCATCCATTAACCAATGTATCTTGGCCCTTGATTTACCTCATGGAAATTCCATAAATGAGAGGCCTCTCATCCCATTTGAGCATCCACTTTCATCATATTGTAATGTTGTTGAATTTTCTATTGAATCTTCCATCTTCATATCCTTATGCTATCCAAATTTCTATTGAATCTTCTACCATCATACCCTTATTCTACTACATTTTCTGTCTATTTATCTTCATAATACCATCATATTATCCATTTGATAATTCAACATATCAATCCTACTATCATGTTGTTGGTTTCATTAGAAACTACATTCCTCCATCAACACATCAAAGAGAGTCAAGTGGAGATAGGGTGCAGTCTACTTCAACTCTATCTTAGGAGAAATAAGGGTTTTAAATGAAGGTATTGTGTGTTTGTTATATTATCTTCTATTTTATTTACCTTTAATCATTTTTCTTGTCTTCATTTTGGCATTCCTAGTGGGATCTAAATCCATAATTTAACCTTGTTTACATATTTTTTTTGTTGAGTTTCTAGTTGTAGATTATGTTTCAACGCTTTCCACTATGATTTGGCGCTTGCATTCTCCAAGTTGATGCCTCCATTTTTAGATTCAATGCTTACATTTGTCCCTTTCATGCTTAGGTTTCAAACTAAAGCACCTACGTTAACCTATCTAGATGTTGTGTATAACCATGCTTGTGTTCTAAATAGTTGTTCTTAGTGTCTTAGGGTTCCTACTAACCTTGGTGTTTTGCTATGCATACTTTTGGTTTCTTAACATCATGTTTTTTAGGTTATCTAATATGCTTTACAAGTTTCAAGATTTATTCTTTATGGTTTTTAGGGTTTGGACATGTTATCATTTATTCCTAGGGTTTCCTTTGTCAATTTGGTGTTTACAATTTTTTGTTATTTCCTAAAAATATCTAGTTGTAGAGATTATCTTTTAGTTTTTATCTAAGTTTCGCTTTTAAAATTATTTTTTGAGTTCCTACAGAACCACACTTTTGTTGTGTTCTTGACCTATCTAGGTTTCAACTTTCAATGCCTGTGTCTTACAAAGTTGTGCCTTTGTTTCTTAGGTATAATAAGTTTTTATGTCTTTTCATTCCTCTATTTGTCATTTTAGTGCTTTTGTTCACTAGTTTCAAACCTCTATTCACTACATTAACACTTATGTTTAGTAGTTTTAATATTTTTCTATAAAACCACACTTGTGTTCCATAAAGGTTCACCTCTATGCAATTTTGTATCACTTGTGTTTCATTGAGTTGTGCCCCTATTACAATTTCTAGTTTCTTAAGATTTAATGTTTTTGGTTAACTTATTTTGGCCAGCTAACATAGTGGTACAACTTGTCATTTCACTAGTCAAAGATTAATTTTTTTAAACTACAAATAGTTTTGTAGCATCGTTTGTCCAAGATTTTGTTTTCTCACTAAATTAGGCACTAAAGTTAGAGTAGCAGGTAAATGAATCTTGTTTGTTGTGTTTGAAGGGGTGTGTAGAAGTATGCTCTCTCATTGTGCCTAGTGTGATCTTGGAGATAAAAAATATCACATTTCCTTATTTATGTTTTAAATTAGATCCCAAGGATTTCTATTTTGTGTGTATGCTCTCCCCTCTTTCCTAGTGCAATATTAGGGATAAAAAACACCTAGAAAATTCTTTTCCTTTAGGAGGCTTGCTTGGATATTTCATCGCCCCAAGGGATGATCTCAACTACCATGCTCCTATGGAGTATAAAGAGTAGGAGATGAATTGAAAGACACCTCTTTTGGAAGTGGAATCTTTCCAGTCTAGGCTAAATATCCAAGAACTTTATACCTTGGATAAGTGAAGGTGGAGAGTGGGTTACCTTCTCCTCCTGACTATTTGGAATTATTCCCTTCCATCTATGGATTGGGCCTCATGTACCCTTGAGGTATTTAGAAGACTCCCTAGCAACCATTTTCATCCTAGTTTAAGACCTTTTGACCATTGTTTAGTGTGGTGCAAGATATAGTATCATGCATAAAGTTACTCACCGTGTATGTCCATGAGTAGAGATAAAAAACTCTTTGGGTAAGGTGTTAGAAGTCTATGAAGAAAGGGAAAAGTGTAAAGGTATCAACTCTTGAAAGATAAGTGCCTTACACAAATCATGAGATATTAATAGATTAAATTCTATTGGTAGTTCCACATTAAGTCAATAATCCCACTTGAAGAATAAGGACCTGTGTAAGTACTTGGTGTTTTTTCTTGTGCTAAACCAATGCATACCCATCTTCTAAATATTCCTAAAACCACTTTGTTTGTTTGTAAGCTTTCAAATCCACCTCCTAGTCAAGCAAGAAAAACCTTCATCCCAATCCAATCAATCTCTCAATATTTTCATCAAAATATATTTATCCAATCCTTCATCCATCCAAATCATCTAAAAAAATCCATACTCCTAACAATATTATCCCCTATGCATACAAATTTTATAAATCCTTCCAACCTTATCCCTCATATATTAAAATATTTTTAATCCAATCTTCGAGCCAACTTAGTTCCTCTAGTAAAAAAATTCAATCCAATTTTATATCCAACCTAATTATTATTCCACCTATTCACCCCAAATATTATCTCATTCTCCATCCTCATCCTTAGGTCCTATTATTTAACCCCTAATCTATTTTTAATCCATCATCCTAAATTCCTTCCTCATCCATAATCAATCTCAAACTTTCCTCTTTCAATCAAATGTCTACCATGTCCAACCATCTAATCTAATCTATTCTAATCCACCCTCATCAATTCCAACCCTATCTAAAATAATTAACTCACATCTTACCCCAAAAATACCTAAAATCACAATCAAGAGAAACCCCAATTCATTGATGATGATGATGAGGATAGTCTTGTCAACCAACCCAAATGTGGCTATTATAATGATAATGAGTATTGTGCACCAAGATGAGCTCTCCACATCCACCACCTCTTCCTATATCGATGACTTTACCAATCCATTTTCCAATCACCAGGCCTTCACCAATTTTCCCCCTACCTATCACTTAAACAATGATATAGAGGCCATGGTTAGATATCTCCTTAGTATTGGTACCAAACTTCCATCACCCCCATCCCCATCCAATATCAATCCATCTTCTATTGCTTATCCTTCCTCTACCTTTGACAAGGGAAACTTTTCCTATCCCCCATCCATGTCTCTTTCTTATCCCTCACCTACATACACTCTCCATCCAACATCCATACCTCCATCTCTATCCAAGTGTATAACGCCCCCATTAATCCTCATCCTCCAAGCTAAGAACGCTAAAGTTGGGGGGAAAATGTAGGGTTGTAAATAGAATACACTTCCAATTTCCCCTATATTTTGTGCCCACTTTGGTGTCCATTCTGTTAGTATTTTTCTAGGCTCATTTCAACAATTACATCATATTTTTCCCTCTCAAGGTGCTCAGACCTTATTTTTTAGGGTCATTTATTTATGTCATCTTTGTGTTTCCCTTATGTTCTTCTTGTCTCCCATCACTTTTTAGCATAATTTTTCTAGACATAAGTGCCTAGCGGAAATCCACACGTAGTGCTAGCATCCCACAATAATTTTTCATGCAAAGGCTAATTATAAGCATATTCCCAATTGTCACCTTTCTAGGTCAATAAAAATGACTTAGAATGATTCATAACAACTCATCAACCTCTTCCTCTTCCCTCCTCTTCTCATTTTTGAAACTAATCTTTCATTTTCAAAGGATTATTTCTTAGTGTAGCTCTCTCTCTTTTGGCTCTTGCACTCTCAATCTTACAAAGAACTCTCTACAACTTGTTACAAATATCTACAATGCTCTCAGATCATTATTTTTAGCTCTTTTTTTCTCTTGGCTTTCTCAAGCCCCTATAAGTAAAATATTCATAGTTTCTATTATTATTACAAGCATTTATTGTGCCCCTAAGCACCTTGGGACTATCACATACTTTATCAAATAATTTTATTCTATCATTTTTCTTACTTCTAAACACACTTAGAATAATAATACACACTATCTCTCTTTTTATCTATCTTGCTTATTGTGGTGTAAACACCAAAGTAAGGATTTGAAAAAGGAAAATCCAAAAACCACCCCAAATAATTTTCTTTTCTTGTTGTGTTTGTAGGTTATGTGGATTTTGGAACTTGATCTATACATTATAGGAGTTCCTCATTGTTTATGTTTTCCTTCATATAGTTAATTATATTTTAATAATTTTTCTATTAGTAGATATTTTCACTAGTTTATTTACCTTCAAGAACTTTAGCTAGTTAAAATAATTTGAGTGTAGGTAGTGGAATTTAATCTCAAAGGAACCTAGCTTCCCTTTTGTTAGAGTCAAATTTCTTACATTATAGCAAGTTTCCTTGCTACAATACTAGTTACAAATATTGGCACTATTCTTCTCAGTAGTTTTTATTAAGTATCTACTATATTATTCAATAGATCAATCATATTATCTAATCCATCTTCAATACAAGAAATATTACCAATATCTTGACTCCCATAATCAATCACTTACTATTCATAATGCATCTTTTAATTGATAATATTTAGAGTCACTTGTTTTACTATACCTCCATTCTACTTGAGAATGATCACTTATTGCCTACAAGCAACTAATTTTTCTCTTCATCTAATGTTGGTTATGTTACTACACATGTGCTAGCACATCTCAGGATATTGCTCCCTTTTTAAATATCAAAATTATTGATTTGATTTATTGAAACAACCATGATATGCTACATCACTTCAATCTACTTTTTTAAGAAATCTATAGATTTAGGATAGTATTTTTTTCATCATCTCCAATAGCTTTTCCCTATTATTTTACCTTTTCTTCTCTAAGGTTCTATCCAAATTTAGGACTATAACTTTTCCTATAGAAATCAACTCTCTACTCTACATCTTGTTGGATAGAACCTATAAGTTACTTATTATTTTAGATCATACTTTATATGCACTTTGAACCTCCTACAAATTACCTATAGTTCAAAGATTCTACCTACTCACCCTCCTAACTAATTAACATTGCAAGGATTAGTTTTACTTCAATATTTTTTAGATTATCTCTCAATCTAATGTGTCTAACTACAATCTTCACAAATTAGTCTTTTTTAAAAGACAAGATTTGGTTTTAATTGACTATCTTATCTTCAAAACTCTATAAATAACCCTAATCCAATGCCAAAACTTTATAGGAAACATTATTCTTCCTCTCAAATGGGTTTCTTCTAGTCCAATGTAACCTTTATATAAATCATACTTATTTCAAGATTCTCACATATGAATATCTTCTATCTAGTAACACAAAATTTTAAGCATCCTCATTCTTCTACTATGAGCCACTTCTCCTATAATGAACCTATAATTTGACGCATTAATAATACTTCTCTATGAAACACCATCCTAGTAGATCATCTATATTGCAACATACACACATAATACCTTAATGAGTGGCCTCCCTAATAGCTCACTTATGTTGGAACACATACACAAAACTTATGTTATCCACCTCTTTGAAGGATACTTATAAAGAAACACTCACAAAACTTCTATGATCCACCTCTCTAATGGATCACATGTAGTGTGACACAAGTGCAAAACTTATTTGAGAAATCTCTCTAATGTCTCGCCTATAGCATCACACACACACAAGAATTTTATTGTGTGGTTACCACCCACTTCAATAATAACCCATTCTTTAAAATTTGTACCTAAAAAAAAATCCTAATTGCCCTCTTTATTCACCACAAGTCATGGTATGTATCCCTTATATCCTCTAAGTAAAATAAAATAGCTCTAATTTAAATAATTAAACTTTTTATGATGATAGATTATGAAATATAAGCAAATAAAGCTCAATTACGTTACTATACAATTTCTAGATGATAGATTATTCTTCAAAAATTACCACAAGACTATGAATTCAACATCTATCTTCATGCAACAAACACAACTCAACCAATAGAAAAATTCCATCCCAACATACATGGTTAGACTTAATGTAGAATATTGATAGAACTATAAAGCTAAGGTCTTAGTATAACTCTATAAAATCTATCAAATGAACAAAAATCACATATGTAAAAAATCCCTTTGAGTTATGCAATTATACAAAATTTATTAACCCTTGAGGTGCTCCCACATCATTATAGCTTGACAATTTTAAGACATCAACCCTTCTCTATGTACCTTGATAGTAACAAATAATCACAAACTATAAAATTTTACCAATATATTTTAAAACCATTAAGAAACTCCAAAAATATGTAAAAGAACACTAATATATAGGACATCCAAGGTATGTAAATGATAATAATGATAATATAGCTTTAAAATTTATATGGATGAATCAAGTGAAGTGATTGATAAGGTGGGATGCATCTCCTTAATTTATACATCTCAAAAATCCAACCCATAAAGTCATTTACCCTAATACAATTATACATGAAAATAACATGTGTAAGGCATGCTTATATGTGCAAGTTACAAACTTAAATTACATCTATTCAAATGGTGAATCACAAGTATTAATAACTTAGAGGGTCCTTAAAGATGGGTTTTATGTACTTTAACACCATAGTTGAAGATCTCCATGTGACCTTCGTAAAAAAACTTCCTTAAAAGACTCAAAATTTTTGTGTTGAGATAAAAATAGCCAAAACCTTTCCTCGAATATTCTATTTTTTGGTGGCATGTTTTCCTTTCAAAATCACTATGGATAGGAGTTAATTTTCACCCCTTATGCAAATCCCCCGTTTTTCCTTCTCCACTTTAGAAAACCAAGTTCAAAGGCTTAATTACACCTAATCCTGCCACTTTCATTCCACTTGGAACCTGTTTTGAGTATCAGTGGGGGAATTTCTATCGGGGATGCCCGTGTGGTATGTAGACGTCTGTGTAGTGCGCTTACGCGCTAGTAGATTCCTGTAGTTGAACCTATAGAGGCATTACACTTCTCATTGGAAATCAACTTGTAACACCCTCTTTAGCCAACCAACTCAAATATGAAAATTTTCTTCATCTCTCCTTCAAATTCTCTCCTTCTACATGCATTTCAACTGATTCCAAGCTTTCAACTCATCTTCTTCACAACTTCAAGCATTCAAATTCATCTCTTAGCACACTCTCAAGAATTCTATCAACACTTTTGCACTCCATTGCAACAACAAATTCACTCCATCACTTCAGTAGAGCAAGTTTGGGGCAACACCATTGCAGTAGAGGCTCAAGTACTCTCATTTTATCCCCCATTATCCTTGAGTGCTCTTGGTGGAGGTGGTAAGCTTCCCATTCTCTCCTCTATTACTTGGTAGAGTAAGCACATTTAATTTTTTGTAGTTTTTTAGTGTTCTTCATTACATTAATTTCTTTATCACACTCATTTTCTTGAATGTCCATGGAGGTGGAAACACCTAAACGGGGTTTGACTGAGGTAAGCCCCTATACATCCACCCAACATTTTTACTCTTCTTTGTGTGTAGGTGGATGTGCTTTGGGGAGTTAGTTGGTGAAAAAAATTCTTTATGAGATCATTCTTGCCACCCTAACTCTTGCATTTTTACTTTATCATATTACAAAGTATTTTGTTTGCTTAATAGCATTTTTTTGGCCCTTTAGTAGTAGTTAGCTAGGTTGTTAGATTGTTTTCCTAGGTTTGACCTTGTCTCTTTAGTTGTTTGGTCATACGGATGCCAATGCACTTGAGAGATGCCAACACACCATGCTACTGTCCTAGGACCATGCTTTTTTCCTCAGGCAAAGAGCTTCTTGAGGCATAGTGTTGAACTCAAAAACTGGATCACCTAGCTCCATCTTGTATTTTGGGTCTATAGGGTGATTGAAGGACTTCATAGTCCTCATCATTCTCATCCCTCATTTCCTAACACCCTGTTAAGCTGAGGTAAGTTAGGGCATCCTTCCTCTCTTGACCATTCGTGACCTAGGGCCTTGAACATGGTTGGTCCCCCTCTCTTACATTTTTGGTGAACCCAACATGAACCATTTTGGTTCCATTTTGTGATACTACCAATTCCTTTCCTTGTACTCTAGGAGTATTGTAGGTGTAAGTGTTGTGAGGCTATCACCTTACAAACCAATCTACGACCCTTAGTTGGTGTAGTTGAAAGGTTCTGAAGGTGTTGTGTAATGAAACCTTAATTGGGTCATCATCTTATCCCATAACCTTTAGGGACTCTATGAAAGTATCATCTATTGTGCGTAATGGACTCCTTCTTGCATCAACCTATCCCCTTTGTGTAGTCTATGGATAGTGGTACTGGTATAACCTTCACTTCACAGGACCTACCATTGGATTTTAATAAGGAACCACCTCCTCTCTATATCCCTGCACAAATCAGTGGAAACATCAGGGTGTTCTCATTGATATGAAATTAAAAGTAAACATAATAACCAAGGAGATCATGCTGATTAACTTCTTACATAAAGATGGGTATGATGTACCTATGAGTACCATCTACACGCATGATGGGCTTTCCATGCATCCTTTGGGTAGTATTGTCCTGTTGGCCTTGGTTGGACCTAAATATGTGGAACTCCTATTTGACATTATTCCTGGGTCTCATCTCTTTAGAGTAAAGTTGGGTATCCCTTGGTTGGTGGATATGAACGTGGTACCCTCTGTCATGCATAAATGTTTAAAATTTATCCACGAGGGTTTCGTACATGTAATTCATGACACCAGTTATAAACTGCCCATTGCTTATGGTAGCTACTCCTTGGACTACTCTTGGCCTACACCCATTGGTCCTCTTCTACCTAGGATAGACCTTCTGCACCAAACATATTAGAACTATAAGAAAGGGCGTCTAAGGCCAAAAGTGAGATACCCCCATTGCCTTATGCTATTTCACATAGGGCTTGCTTAAAGCTAATAGTGATGCCACTAAGGCACGTAGGAGGGAAGAAGAGAAGTGGTCTTGAGATCCTCCTTCTTCCTCTTCCACTGGTCAGTATGAAACTTCTTCTTGCTTTGTTGTGGTACCGTAAAATTTTGTTCTGCACTTGTGGGAGAATCCTATGGTGCCCACTTGGAGAAAGCCTAAGTGTCCTGCATTCAAACTTCCTGTTCTACCAATGGATCCTAGACCTGTTTGGTATAATGGGAAGAAGGTATCCCATGGACAGTCCTATTTTCCTCAACCTCCATAGCCTCTTACTACTCCTGATCCTAAAGTAGTGAATGGGAAGAGGCCTGTTCTTAAGGATCTTGAGTCAACTCCCCCCATTACTCCTCAATCTGCTCCTTTTGTTCCCATTCAAGAATTCATTCCTCCACTGGAGATGGTCATTGTGGACAATCCCATGGTCGAGCAGGAGCCTTATGTTCCTTTGCAACCTCCAGTCTCCAACTCAAAGATTCATAAAAACTTCCTTGCGCATGAATGGAAGCGCTAGTGAAAGGATCTCTTGGATAAGTAGGCCACCTCACAAAGGAGGGAGGAAGAGACAACCACCCCTACTTTAGGGCCTCCTACGGTGTCTTCCTCTTCCCTTCTACTTCCCTTTAGTCTAGTTCCAAATTGCTTCTGGCTTCCGCTATGAGTATGAATGTTCCTAACCCCAAGGGGGTACAAGTGTTCATCACTCCTTTGGTGGAACTGCCTTTACTGATGTCCATTATGGATATCCAATCTTTCCAAAAACCTACGGATATGACTAATACCTAGATTGTATCCACTGCAGTTCTTTCCTCCTCTTCCTCTACACCTCTAGCCTCATCTTTGGGGAGTTTGTCTCCTTCGACAAAGAAAAAGGTGGAGTGTGGTCCTTCAAGCAGTGAAGGACATAAGAGGAGCTCACCTTCTTCACAAGGTGGTCCTATGCTAACTTGTTTTTTCGTAGTGACGAAACCAGTCCCTACTTCCCTTGAGTTCGTCACTGCTCCCAAGTCATTTGTCAAGCCTAGAAGTGAATGTCAAGTGCAACCTTCCCCATCCACTGAAGTTAAACAAAATGCTCTTGTATGGTACATGTTTAACTCTGTGGATGAAGTTCCGACCTTGTTAGTGATCTTTGTGAAATCGCTAACCCTAGCTCCACTAGAGCTCGGTGAAGAAGACCTTGCAGGACCTTCTTCCTTGGCCCTTGTTGCGGGAAGGCCAAATGCTCCTCCTCTTAACATCCCACCATTGCAAGCTCATCCTCCTTCCCCCTATGATGACCTAGAGTGGGAAGCAAATGACCTCTTGGTTGATTAGTGTTAGGAGGATGCCTCTTCTTGATCTTATGTGTGTGTGTGTTTGTGATGTGTTCCCTAGTGATCATTCCATGTGTGCCTAGATGACCCTTGTCACCCCCATTGGTGCCTGGATATAGGTGTGGTTTTTGTGTCATAAGCCTTACTCTATTCGTATCATCATTTTTCCATGTTTGTGCTTGATTTTAATAAATTGGGGATGATGGAAAGTGTTGGGAGCATTTAGGCTTCCCTTCCATGATGACCCAATTGTTTATTTTTACTTTGTCTTCTCGTGCAATCTTCACATGGTCTGATATAGTAGGGGGTTGGTGATAGTTCATTTATATACTATTACTATACATACATATATATATTTATGAGCATTTCTAACCACAAAATATTAGGCTACCCTTGTGCCCTTTGTTTGTTTTTTCTCTTTTGTTTTCTCTTTATCTTTCTCTCTTCTTTGCTTGAGTTTTTCCTCTCATGTGTGACAATTCCTTTCTTCAACATTTCTATTTTCAAAAAATGCATTCGTTCCCAATGAATTTTTTCTCAAAAATATTCATAAACCTTTCTTTAGAATTTCATTCTCAACTTGGAGCCCTAACATAACATGTTTCCTTCATCATGGGTTCATAAAGAAAGGACTTGAAAACCTTCCTTTGAAGTGGAAACAACTTTGACCTTCCCCTCACGTGGGGGCATATTCTTCCTTTCAAATTCCTTGATGAAGTGAACATCTTTCAAAAGGATCCCTTGATGATGGATTGATTTGAGAAAGAAAACATCTACTTTTGAATTGTGCATCCCTTGAGTGGATCCTTTCTTCATGATGGGTCCCTAGGGAGCCCTTTGAAAGTCTTCCAAATTGTCAACGGTCTACATGAGTGTCCACTTACTTTCCTACGTGGCCACTTCCTTACTTTGTGAAGTTTACTTTCCTAGGTTTCCTCCATGTGAGAGATCTTGGAGAAAACTTCCCTACAGGTCTGAGAGCCTATAGAGAACTTCCTTTGAGCTTTCTACATGTGAGAGATCTTGGAGGTGGCTCCTTTGTAGGTCTGCAAGCCTGTAGGGCACTTTCTTGGGTTTCCTCCATGCGAGAGATCTTGGGGGTTACCTTCCCTACAGGTCTACAAGTCTGAAGGGTGCTTCCTTGGGTATTCTTCATGCGAGAGATCTTGGAGAATACCTTGCCTATAGGTTTGTGAGTCTGTAGGTCACTTTCTTGGCTTCCTTCATGTGAGAGATCTTGAGGGACGCTTTCCAGGTATCCTCCATGTGAGAGTTTTTGGGGGACACCTTCCTTTCATGTCTACGGGCTTGTAAGGCACTTACTTCATAGGGATTCCTTCATGTAAGAGATCTTCAAGGTTGCCTCCTTGTAGGTCTGCAGGCCTATAAGACACTTTCTTTCTTTAGCTTCATAGTTCTGAGAAGCTATGAAGTCCTTCACTTTCCCTGCACCTACAGGTTCATCAAATCATGGTCTTTCTTCCTCGACAGTTCAGGTATACATTTCTAACCTTATTTATTCTTCAATCTACTTTACTGAAGCACTCATCAACATTCATTCTCGCTAAAATGGGGGTAAAATGTATAGGAGTGAATTTGCACCCCTTATGCAAATTCCTCTTTTTCCCTTCTCCACTTTAGAAAACCAAGTTTGGAGGCTTAATTACACCTAAGCCTGCTACTTTCATTCCACTTGGAGCCTTTTTTGAGCATCAGTGGGGGAGTTTCTATCGGGGATGCCCACATGACACGTAGACATCCGTGCAACATGCTTAGGTCCTTGGTAGATTCCTATGGCTGAACCTACATAGGTGTTACACTTCTCATTGGCAGTCAACTTGTAATTCCCTCTTCAACCAACCACCCGAATATGACCGTTTTCTTCATCTCTCCTTCAAATTCCCTCTTTCTACATGCATTTCAACTTCTTCTAAGCTTTCAGTTTATCTTCTTCACAACTTCAAGCATTCAACTTCATCTCTTAGCACACTTCTCAAGCATTCTAGCGGCACTTTTTCACTCCATTGCAACAACAACTTCACTCCATCACTTTAGTAGAGAAATTTTAGGACAATACCATTGCAACAAAGGCTCAATTACTCTCATTTTCTCCCCCATTAGCCTTGAGTGTTCTTGGTGGAGGTGGTAAGCTTCCCACTCCTCTCCTCTATTACTTGGTAGAGTAAGCACATTTACTATTTTGTAGTATTTTAGTGTTCTTTATTACATTACTTTCTTTATCATACTCATTTTCTTGGCTGTCCATGGAGGTGGAAACACCTAAATGGGGATCTAACTGAGGAAAGCCCCTATATAGCCACCCAAAAATTTTCCTCTTCTTTGTGTGTAGGTGGACTTGCTTTTGGTGAGTTAGCTGGAGAACGAATTTCTTTGTGAGATCATTCTTTCCACCCTAACTCTTGCATTTTTACTTTATCATATTAGAGAGTATTTATTTTATTTAATAGCATTATTTTGGCCCTTTAGTAGTAGTTATTTGGGTCGTTAGATTGTTTTCCTAGGTTTGACCTTGTCTCTTTAGTTGTTTGGTCATATGGATGCCAATGCACTTGAGAGACGCCAACACACCGCACTGTTGTCCTAGGACCGTACTTCTGTCCTCAAGCAGAGAGCTTCTTGAGGCATAGTGTTGAACCCAAAAACCAGATCACCTAGCCCCATCCTACATTTCAGGTCTGTAGGGTGATTGAAGGACTTCATAGTCCTCATCATTCTTGTCCTGCATTTCCTAACACCTTGTTAAGCTAAGGTAAGTTAGGGTAGCCTTCCACTCTTGGCCCTTTGTGACCTAGGGCCTTAAACATGGTTGGTCCCCCTCTCTTACACACTATAATTTAAATTAAACTAAAAAATAATTTGGAGCATAAAAAGTGTCTTCATATGATTTGTTAGTAGCACACCAATACTATTTTTTAGCTCAATATAATAATTTTTGCAATTTTTTTCATTAGATTTTATAATTTCAATAAATATTAGATGACATGAGTCAAATTAATAGGTTTGTAGAAGATTAAGGTTAAAATCCTTGACCTTGAGACCATGTGACCCAAGAATCCATGAAATGTCTAAGTTTAATATTAATAAATGATTATCTTATATTTGAAGGAGATCTCCTTTCAATAATTGTACTTCTAGTGGTGCTCCACCATCACATTTCTATTAGCTTAACTATTAACACCAATCTATCAATGAGACATCTTAGGTAAATTATTATATCACAAAAATATCTTTCTCCCAACCAAATCCCTTGCTTTAGGGTAGCTATCATGCAAACAAACTATTATCTATGGTTAGGATGTTTACTTGTGATAGCTTGGTGAATCAATATTGCTTAAATAAACTAGAAATATTTGATGCTTTATTTGAAGGGATTAAAAAAATTTATGAAAAGTGTGTGAGAATATACCCTTGAATTTCTTGTAAGGAATATAAAAATGCTAATAGATTTTCAAATTCCAACCTCAAACTCTTAATATTAATAAAATTTAAAAGAAATGATAATATTTCTCCTCAAGCCCTTACCTCTACCCTCAAAATTAATATATAAAATTATTTTCACATAATAAAAAGAAACTCAATTCTCTCCTTAACTAAGCTTAAATGAGCATTATGAAATCCTGAAATTCCTTTGCTACTTAAGCATATTTGAGGCTTCCACAACTTTTTGAGAGGTTAAATAGACTACAAGGAACTATCTCATTCGTTGTGATACCATGTAAACATATTTGTTTATACTTTATTATCTACCTTATTTTGCAAGATATAATTTACAAATATAAAGAGAGTGTAGAATATAGAAAATACACACATCATGTACCAAATGAATTATGAATAATAGGTGACACACAATTCTTTGGATATATTTATGCATGTATAATTTCATTACCTTGGATTGTTATATCTTAGACCAACTTCTTATTACATTTAGGTTAAGGGAATGAACTAATATCAAAGGTAGACCTAATATAGACCCCATAGTACCACACATTTTTTATTTATTTAGGATTATTCTATTATATTGTAAGGAAGAGCATATGCTATTATAATGATAATATCTAAACTTTGAGCATCTCAAGGAATTCTCATAACTGGTACCAAGATATTTGCATGATTTTTCACTTGGGGGTCTAAACAAATCCATTTCCTCTCCTGGGGGGAAGAAATTTTGTTAACTAGTGAAACTTCAGCCTCTTATGTGGAAAGGCTCGTTGGAGGCAAGGGGTTATCTAAGACACCTCATAAATCCTTTTCTACTTTTGTATCATGATGGGGGATGAAGTGGACATCCCAGATGCAATTGTGAATGATGCCTTGGAGGGGCTGAAGTTGTCCTTGGGTGGGAAGTTCTTTATTGGCTATCCAAATATTGACTAGGTATGCAAGTGGGCCACTAACACTTGGAATCTCAAGGCTAGTGTCTCTATTAGCGCTATGACTAAAGTTCTATTTTTTTTCACCTTTGTAATCCCTAAGGATATGACTAAGGTACTCATAGGAGGACCATGGGCCTTTGATAGAAGTTTCAAGAATATTTTGTCCCTATGTAAGTGGAAAGTAGGGTTTGATGCCTTTGCTAACTTGGGGAAAGTCACTCTCCCCTGGGTTAGGCTTCCTAGTTTTCCTCTAGAATTTTGGCACTAAAATGTTTTTAAGGGGATTTATGATTCCTTTAGAACTTTAGTTACGATGGATAAGGTGACCCTTCTTAAGTCTTGACTGGTTTATGCTAGGATGTGTGTAAATGTGGTGACTAATACAGTTCTTCCCACCTCTGTGACCTTAAAATAAAAATTTGGAAGATGGGTTCAACTGTTGGAGTATGAAAAAGCTACGGTCTTTTTGCAAGGGTGTAATAAATTTGGACATTTGTAGGATGCCTGCAACTAAGCCCCTCTAGATTTTGGAATGCCCCAAATCGAAACACAACGAAGCTTCCCTTTAAAGAATGTGACTCCTATGAACTTGATAAAGGAGCATGGTTGTCCAACTCCTAACAAAGGCTTACTACTCTTAGATATGGAAAAGCCTCATCTCCGGGAAGTGCAAGCTTCAGAGGGCCTAGCCTTAAAAGAATATGCTCTTGTGAAGAGTGTGGGTGGGATTTCTTTTGGGGAAGCAGTGAAAGGGTTTTTCTCCCTACCCTCTAGGGAAAAAATTCTTGAATTAGGAAATGAAGTAGGGAATAATATTTTTTCTTAGGATTTGGTGGGCGGAGAATTTCCTAATGCACCTCTTGAGGAAGGGGAAATTGTTAGCCAAATGGAAAAACCTCAAATGCCTTCCCTTGATCTCCCTTCAACATATATATTGATGGGGGATGGCTATATGCTAGAAGGTAATACTGAGAAGGAAAGTCAAGATGGAAAAAGGAAAAGGAGGATAAACTCTTGTTCTACTCAAAATGATGGTGTGGTAGATGAAGAATGGATTAATACCAAATCAAGGAAAAAGAAAAAACCAAATGTAGGAGGTAATAACAAAGTAAGAAGACCTCAACTAAAAGAATCAAGGATTAAAGAAACAACAAGAGATGTGGCAATGTCTAAGCAACGAACTCTTGACTCTTTGGTAGGAAATAAATAAAAAAAGAAAGGAGTTTATTCTCCCACTTTGAGTAGTATCAGTTGATACTACTTTTTCTTTCTTGTTTCAAAGCATGTTCTATCTTGGAATGTTAGGGGACTTAATGGCCCCTATAAATAACATTTGTTGAAGGTTTTCCTAGCTGGCATGAAATTGGATATCTTAATGATTCAGGAAACTAAAATGAAAAGAGAAAGCTTTGAGAACGTTATAAAATGGCTTTGGCCCAAGGCTGATTTTGAAGTTAATGATGTTGAGGGAACCTTAGGTGGGATTGCAACTGGTTGGAACTCCTCAAGGCTTGTTGGAATGCTGGATTTAAATAATAAAAATAGTCTCTTTGGTAGTTTAGAAGACAATGTTACCTTTGCCAAGTGGAATATGGTAAATATATATGGTCCTAATTTAATACTCGAAATGCTTGATTTATGGAATATGTTGGATGAAATAATTGCTAATAGAAAAGACGAGTTGTGGATGTTGGGAGGAGATTTCAACTCCCCGTTATACCCATCAGAAAAAAGTGGAGGCCTAACAGATTTTTCTGATAGCATGATGGACCTTTCAAGATTTCTCAACTCTATAGGTCTAATGGATATTCATATGAAATGATATATTTTTACTTGGTCTAATAGGAGACATGGAAATCACCTAATTCAAGTCAAATTGGATAGGTTTCTTGTTTCCTCTAATTGGAACATCTTGTAAAATCTCTCTGACTACATTCCCAAGAACAAGATCAGATCATAGTGCTCTCCTTCTGGAATGGGATGACAAAAGGACTAAAATGCCTTACCATTTTAGATATGAGATAATGTGGTCTCTCCACCCAAATTTAAATTCTTTGGTCAAAAATGTTGGAATCTACCTTGTGATGGAACTCCCATGTTTTGATTAACCCAGAAGCTGAAAAGGATCAAAGAAAAGGTCAAGGGGTGGAACAAGTGTTCATTTGGAAACATTTTTATTACTAAGAAAGACTTAAACTCCAAAATTAAGTAGATACAAGATTTAATGGAACTGGGAATTTTGGATGATGAGATTTGCAATAAAGGGATTTGAGGGCTCAATGGTATAAAATAAACAAAAAGGAAGAAATTTGGTACAAACAAAAATCAAGAATCCAATGGCTAAGAGAAGGGGATAGAAACACTAAGTTTTTCCATAAATTTTCTTTGAAGCACAGAGCAAGAAACAAAATCAGATTCCTAACTACTTCTAATGGGACTAGACTTGATAGTGAAGAGGACATAGCTAAAGAGGTTGTTTCCTTCTTTTCAAAATTTCCTAATTTTCCAAGGATCGATAGTTCTAAATTGAATAATTTCTTGGAGGTCATCCCCAATGTTATTACAGACCAAGACCTTAAAGAATTACCTAAGGCTATTTCTTTGAAGGTAGTTAAAGAGGCTATTTTCTCGTTTGGTGTGTTTAAAGCGCTAGGATTGGATGGATTCCCCCTAAGTTTCTTCCAAGTCTACTGGGATATAGTCTCTCCAGACTTATTTAATGCGTTGAAGGACTTTTTTAGATTGGGAAGGATTTTGAACCAAATGAATACCACCTTTATAGCTCTGATCCCTAAGAATAGTGATGTTGTTTTCATGAATGATTATAGACTTATCAGCTTGTGTAACACCACATATAATATTTTCTCTAAAATTATGGTCAATAGGTTGAAAATGGTTTTGAATAAAATGATTGCTATGAATTAGAAGGGATTTGTACGAAGAAGAAAAATATTGGATGCTTCCATATATACCCATGAGGTACTACATTCTGTGGACCACAGTAAAAAATAGGGTATGGTTCTAAAGTTGGACATCTCAAAAGCTTATGATCGGGTCTCCTGGAATTTTCTTTTTTCTATTCTTGAAAAATTTGGCTTTAATGAAAAATTCCTCAAGTTAATAAAATATTGTGTCACTTCTCTGAGGCATTCTGGCTTGGTTAATGGGGTTCCTAATGGTTTTTTCTCTATAGGTCATGGTCTTAGATAGGGAGATCCTTTATCACCCTATTTGTTTGTTATTGTTGTTGAAGCTCTAGGTTGCAATATACAAAAATAAATTGCTAACAAAGCCTTAAAAGGTTTTTGTGTTGCTTCCTCTTTACCCCTACCTCACATCAATAGTTCGTAGATGATACTATTGTTATGGGGGATGCATCTATTGTTGAGGCTAAACAATGAAAAATTACTCTTGATCAATATGCTAAGTTATCTGGCCAATTTATCAATTATCGGAAAAGTAAAATCTACTTTAATACAAGCCAAATTGTTAAAGACAAAGTGATAAGTATCTTAGGTTTTCAGGAAGTAGAATTTCTTGCTATCTACTTAGGTCTTCCTCCAATCTCTAAAAATCCCAATAGAAATTACATTGTGGAGAGGATACAAAAGAAACTAGATGATTGGAAAGGAAAATTGTTGAGCTTTGCTAGGAAGATTCAACTCTTAAAAGCTTCCCTACAAAATATTCTTGTTTATTACCTCTCTTTGTTCAATATCTTGGCTTATGTTTCTGAGAAAATTGAAATGGTTCAAAGGAGATTCCTATGTTCAGGTGTGGAAGAGAGGAAAAGAATGGCTCTCATTAAGTGGGAAGTTGTTTGTAAACCAAAGAGAGAAGGCTTGGGAATTAGAAGAATAAAAATGTTCAATAAAGCTCTAGTGGAAAAAATGGGCTAGTTTCTTTTGGAAGGTACAAAAGATTGGGTATAGATCATAAGGGTTAAGTATTTAAATAATAAGGTGGCTTGTTATTTTCTCAGGAAAAAAGGAGCTACCTTATGGCTCTATCTTTTGGAACAATCTACTAAAAATCAGAGGAACACTAACTAAAGGAGCAAAAGTTAGGATTGGTAATGGGCCCAGAATTGATTTTTGGGAAGATCCTTGGACCACATGTGCTCCCTTATCTGCTAGAGATGACCTCCAACAAATCAAAATGACATTAAAAAGAAGTATTGGTAAGATGGTCTCTAACTATTTAGATTGGGATGGTTTGAGACCTAAATGGATTGAATTCAAAGCTTTTTTAAATAATGTTGTTTTGAGGGGTAGACAACTGAATTGGGATGCTGCTTTAGACTTGTTAAGGTTAATTGGGAATCCAGACCTCTTTTCAAGAAATAGAGTGGATGAATGGATCTGGACAAAAAATGCTACAAGGAGGTTCTTTGTTAAGTCTTCCTATGAGGCCATGGAGCTGCAACCTCTTAACATGGAAGTCTTTAATTGCAATAAGGTGTTGCAAAAGCACCTAATACCTAAAATTAATTGTTTCTAGTGGGCTATAATACATAGTAAGATTCTAACAATTAATAACCTTAATAAGAGATG
Organism: Sequoia sempervirens; assembly: GCA_007258455.2. Taxonomy (NCBI): domain Eukaryota; kingdom Viridiplantae; phylum Streptophyta; class Pinopsida; order Cupressales; family Cupressaceae; genus Sequoia; species Sequoia sempervirens. The sequence continues at coordinate 24,114 of VDFB02017321.1, forward strand.
TTGGCAGTTAGTTAATAAATGTTACCTCTATAATAGAGAAGAAGAAACTATTATGCATTTGTTCTTTCAGTGCTATTATGCTCAAGAAGTCTAGGATTTCTTCCTTGAGATGCTTAAGGTTGAATGGGTTTCCCCTTCCTTGATTAAAATGTTTGTTGAAGGGTGGTGCTTGTGCCCTTACTCTCATAATATTATTCTTGATTTATGGGGATAAGTTCCCCTATTTCTTATTTGGGGATTATGGAAAGAAAGAAATAATAGGGTCTTTAGAGATGCTGCTAAGAGTAGTAAGGAGCTATGCATAGTTATAAGGAGACATATTCAAGAAAATATCAAAAGCAGTAAGTACCCCCAGTCTAAGCAAGGACCTACTTATCAAGAGTTAATAATAAAGCAGAAGTGGGAAATTTCCCAAGACCTCAGCAACATGAATTGGGCCAAACAAATCCTAAGAAAAAGCACTATTTGGATTCCTTCTAATCTAGGATGGGTGAAATGTAATTTTGATGGATGCTCAAAAGGAAATCCTAGGCTGGTAGGAGTAGGAGGAGTGGTTAGAGATGAAAGAGGAATTTACGTTGCAGGATACAACAAAGGACTAGGAACAAATAAAAAAAACTTTGTTGAAGCGTATGTTGTTTGGGTTGGAATTGGTTATCTTAGAGACAATGGGTACATGAAGGTTATTGTGGAAGGTGATTATAAGATTATTATTGACTACCTTAATAATATAGCTGATGCTCCTTAGGAAATTAAAGACCTTTTGGATGACTGTAAATTAATGTTACAGTCTTTCAAACATTACAAAATCCACCATACTTTTAGAGAAGGTAATATGGTAGCAGATGCAATGGCTAATTTTTTCCTAAGATAGGAAGCTTTAAAATATTGGGATTTCTCTAATCTATCTAATCAATTAAATGAAATATTTTCTATGGATAGATTGGGAGTGATTGATGGTATGGGAGCTCAGATTAATTATGGACAAAGTAGTAATAATTAAAATGAGTGGTGGTGTTAGGAGTCCTATTTTCATGAGGAATCCTTGGTGACATCTTAGCAAGTTGACAAGATGGACTGGGTGGCATGAGGGAAAAGGTATGTCGAATCCCAAAGTTATAAGAGAAATGAGATGAAAAGGACATGGTATTTGGATCACCTCATATTTTGAAAAGAGAGGCTTAAATGAGGAAATAATGAAAGCAATAAGCACCACAAGAAATAGAAATAATGATATCAGAAATGACATTTTGACATGTGCTAGGGTGGATGGAAAGACAAGTAATAAATTAAACATAATCATGACTAAGAAGGGGGATAGAGCTGTAAAAATTAATTATGATGGGGATCGAAAAGGTGAAATCTGACTTAGCTTCATTTTTAAACATCCTACTAATTATTCAGAGCTGTTATTCTCTCAAATGAATAAGCACAAGGTTTCCATTCAAACTAAGTTTTTTGAGCTGCCAGTTGCTATTGTTGAGAATGATGATGGGAAAATAAACGAGTTTCTTCTCCTTCCAAAAAATCAAAACTACAAAGAAAATGCCATGGGAGGCCTAAGGAAGAGAATGAAGCCATGTAAATATGACTCTCTATGAAAGAACTCAGAGCTATGGAGGATTTTTGAGAGAGTTGGGTTTACCTTGTACTTTTGCTACCATGGATGGGTATAATTAAAAAGTTGAGACGTAAGTTTTCCAATGCTTGGAAGGATGACGAGGTGCAGATGGGTGATCTCCATTTCAAAGTGGATGCAAAGATTATTTCCAAGGTGACGGGACTAGCCTATGAAGGAAAAGAGGTGGAAAAGGTAAGTAATAGCAAATACCAAGATTATTTAGAGAAATTCTTTGAGGATAAAGAGAAGGCCGAGAGATTCCAGAATGGTTACTCTAGGGTTTTACTTCCTCCCCTATATCACAATGTGTGTTATTTTGTGATGAAGTATTTCACACTTGAAGTTCACTTCCAATTGGTCCATGTCTACCACTTCCCAATTCTTAACCATATCTGATACCTTGAGAAGATTAACCCGCCTTTCTTTCTCTTTTCTTCTCTGAGTTAGAGCTTAACCAATGGTGCAAACTTGCCATTACACCGGGGCCTAATCCATGCTATCTATAAATACATGCTAGCCACATCCCTGCAAAGTAACCCTTCCCTTAAGCTAATTGAAAACCCTACCCCTAAGAGCTTTGTGAAAATTGAACTCATTGAGAGTCAAACTCATACCTCGTCTAAGAAGTCTGCTAAGGCTCCTCCCAACCCTGAGGACCCATTGTGGTCATATCTCCTTAAAGCCACTCTTGAAAAATGGAGTGTTGTTTCTATTGGCCTTAATACAAATAAAAAAAGGAAGTTCTTATTAGGGAGTTGGGAGCTGACCCAAGCACTATCACCATCTTGGATGACAATGACAACCGAGAGTGTTCTACTCCAGTAGGCCGAAGGTCTACCAGCCTTGCTTTGATAGCATCTAAGGGGTTAGGTACCAGTAAAAATTCAAAGATTTCAAAAGAAAAATGTGTCTCTGGTTCTTAGGATACTAAGGGGAAGAATGCTATGAAGGAAGATTATGATTCCTCTATGGAGGAAATCCTAGATAGTCTTGGTGTTGAGTCTGTTGGGGAAGAGGAATCTAGCAATGAGGAAATGAAAGAGGATTCACAACAAGAAGTGAGTTTGGAGGTTGATGAAGATATGTAGAGGGATGTGAATGTTAAAAATGTTACAAAGGACCTAGAGGTGATGGAAATTAAAAACCCTAATGATGAGGAGTTTGTGGGGTTTGACATTGACATAATTAGAAGGGTGTAGGAGAGGCTAGATTTGATGGAAAAAATGATGCAAATGGAGAATAAGGGTAGTAAAATCCATGCCCTCGAAAAGGAAGTGAAGAGATTGTGCACTATGATGGATGTTGTTATGTAAAAGGTTGTTATGGCTACGGTTTCGAGTCAAGGAAAAATCAAGAAGCAGTAGAGGAAAATGGAAACATACGGTGAAGAGGATTTATCAAGAAAAATGGATTTGAAGGAGAAGGTTGAAGACACTATTGAAGACTTGCTAAAAGCCTAGAGTTTGATTGAGGATGCTTAGTCCTTGATCTTTGTTTTTCTTTTTGTCTCTTGTTGTTATGGTTCTTTTTGATAATCCTGTTGGTTTTAAAACTGTTACTAGCCATTGGTGCCTGGACTTTCATATGTTAAAGTATATTCCTATTAAAAGCTTAAGTTTTTATATGGACACTACTTTAAGGTTATCTGATTATAACCTAATTTATTGGTGGGACTTCAAGAAAAACTAGTTGTATTTTTTTGCTATGTCTGATAGGACTATAATGTTTGATTGGGAGGGTAATGGTTAGGTTTTGGATTGATGATGGGTTGGGGAAGTGTCTCTCTGGTCTACTTCCTCATGTTGCTATTTTGTATGGTTGTTGCTCTTTAAGTTGTACTATTCTGTAAGGTCCAGGGCCCTTTCCCTACTTACTCAATCAAAAACATTTAACTATACATGAATAAGAACCATGTGATTACATCTCCACATGTTATGAAATATTTTTAGATAAAATTTTCTAAGAGCATATGCTAGCTCATTATGAGGATAATATCTAAACTTTGAGCATCTCAAGGAATTCTCATAACTAGTGACCAAGAATATTGACAAGTAAAAATTTGATGTAGAGCTAGGAGGATTCAACAACACATCTCACAAACCTTCAACAATAATTCAAAACAATCTTTGTAGAACACATGCTATTAGGCATTCTATATCACATTGGAAACATAACTATGGCAACCAATTTAATGCAACAAATAGTCATTAATAACTTCCAAAAAACAATTAATGAAGACAATCTCTCTGGTGAGATTGAATAAAACATAGTTATATATCTTTCCTCCAATTTTTATGAAGATCCAACGGTGGAAAAGAAAAGTTATTGCATTTTTCCAAAAACTGCAAACCCTAGGTAGGGTTCAGACCTGCCCTCACAAAAATGGTCATAACTTATTCAAATCTTAATGAAATTTGATGAGACTTGAAGAAAATGAAAATAGATTCACATGGAAAAAAAATCCAATTGGTTTCAGATCCAAAATATAGACTTTACAATCTGTACCATCACATTTTTTCAGGCTGTAAATTCTGCACAATATTGTTAGAATAGAGAAGTCTCACCAAAATAGTCATATTTTCCACAAAACTCAATAAAATTCAATGAGAAAAAAAGAATTGGAAACTAGAAATAGAGATATTTCCATCCACATATTATAATCTATTATTTTTTCCATACCAGGTCGTAAAACTCACAACTTCAGCTTGGAAACAATGTAAAAATCAGAAAATGCACATAAAATTTGAGGTTTCCATTCATCAAACTTCAAAAATAGTGTCTCCAACCCCCCAATTCAAGTTTTCGAGGGGTATTTATACATTTAAAACCAAAAAAAACTATTTTCAACCACCTTTTGATTAGTTTGTTGACAAAACACCTTAATGACACTTTTTGACAAGTTGCTTGACAACTTTATTGAGCAACTTTTACAATTTTTACAATATGGAACAACCTTAAACATTATTTGAAAAATGACTTAAAATGTGACTTCCTAAGACTCAAACACCTCTAGAATGGTTTTATAAACCTTATTATAAGATTCAATACACAAAATAGAGAAACTATTTACAAATGGCCTCATGGAGGCAATAAATCAAACAAGTGCTCCTGCACCAAATTCCCAGGGGAAAAAGAATTCAAACCCCTTTGAATTGTCTTCTTCTTGATCTTCCAATTCCTTTGCACTTTGCACTTTGTATTTTCAACATTATTTTTTCTTCTTCAATATTGTGCACCTTAACCTACAATTTGTTTCTTGTCCAAAATATTAACACAATAAAGAAATGAAATATGGCTTCTACCACAATACCTCCATCTTTCTTCATCTCTCTATGGGTTTCCAAAAAAAAACAATTCTTGATCATTTCTTCTTCAAATCTTGACACCAACTCAATATATTCTCCCTCTAAAATCAAGTTCTTTATCTCAGCTTCTTCTTCATCTTCATGCTTAGGAACATCTTTGTCTTCATTTAGGAATTCTTCATTTGCATCTTCATATGCTTCTTCTTCCTCTTTCATCTTCTTGTGTCTTCTTCTTTTCACAATCTTCTTTATAAGCCAAACCATCTTACTTTTCAATGTAAAATTCCAACTTGTATCTTGTTTCATCATTTGTTCTATCTTCATCATGGATTCTTGGAACTCTTCTTCAAGTCTTTTCAATTCTTTCTTCAACTCAACAATCTCTTTGTCCATCTTCTCTTGCCTTTTCCTCTTCTTTCTTTCCTCCTCTACCTAAAAATGCCTTCTCAAATTCTCCATCTTTCAAAAAGTCTCTCCTTGCTTCACAAATCACTTTTCTCAGCTTTCTCAGCCTCACCTAGATCCTTTCCACTCATCCTCAACCTAGTCTTTTGGCCACCAACCAGGTTCTCTTCTCAACTTGCATACAACCACAACACAACACCAAACACAAAACCACAACTACAACTCACCAACCCAAATATTTCCTAGGCTCTAATACCAATTTGATATAGAGATAGGAGGATTCAACAACACATCTCGCAAAAATTCAATAATAGTTCAAAAAAATCTTTGTATAACACATGCTATTAGGCATTCTATATCACATTGGAAACATATCTATGACAACCCATAATTTAATGCAACGAATAGTCATTAATAAATTCCAAAAAAAAATTAATAAGAAAATATCTCTAGTGAGATTGAAGACAACATAGTTATAGACCTTTCCTCCAATTTTTATGAAGATCCAACAGTGGAAAAGAAAGTTATTGCATTTTTCCAAAAACTACAAACCCTAGGTAGGGTTTAGACCTGCCCTCACAAAAATGGTCATAACTTATTCAAATATTAATGAAATTTGATGAGAATTGAAGAAAATGAAAGTAGATTCAAATGGAAACAAAATCCAATTGGTTTCAGATCCAAAATATAGACTTTACAATCCACACCATCACATTTTTTCAGACTATAAATTCTGCACAATATTGTTAGAATAGGGTAGTCTCACCAAAATAGTCATATCTTCCACAAAACTCAATAAAATTCAATGAGACAAAAATAATTGGAAACTAGAAATAGAGATATTTCCATCCATATATGAGAATCCATTATTTTTTTCCATACTAGGCCGTACAACTCACAACTTCAGCCTGGAAACAATGTAAAAATCAGAAAATGCACACAAAATTTGAGGTTTCCATTCATCAAACTTCAAAAATAGTGTCTCCAACCCCCTAATTTGAGTTTTGGAGGGGGTATTTATACATTTACAACCAAAAAAAACTATTTGTAACCACCTTTTGATTATTTTGTTGACAAAACACCTTAACGACACTTTTTGACAAGTTGCTTGACAACTTTCTTGAGGAACTTTTACAATTTTTACAATATGGAACAACCTTAAACATTATTTGAAAAGTGACTTAAAATGTGACTTCCTAAGAGTCAAAAAACTCTAGAATGTTTTGATAAACCTTATTATAAGATTCAATACACAAAATAGAGAAACTATTTACAAATGGCCTCATGGAGGCAAAAAATCAAGCAAGTACTCCTACACCAAAATTACATTAACATTTAACTATACACGAATAAAAACCATGTGATTACATCTCCACATGTTATGAAATATTTTTAGATAAAATTTTCTAATTCAAATTATTTTTTATAAAGAAACCCTTATAGTTTTAAAAGTAGTTGTTTTCATTTTTTGTTTGTAATTTATAATACTACAAAAAGTAAGCATATCCTCCACAAATTTATATAATATTGATTTATATAAAAGATGAATGACGACCATTTTGTTGATAATATTATTTGATATTAATTTTAATAAACAATATTGTCTTGTTGAAGTCTATCCTTACTTTCCAATAAGTAAGATTATCATATAGACAAGATTCATGGTTAGAAGCACCACATTCTAAGACACTAATAAAAAAACTAAACTTAGTCATAAGAACCTACCTATTCAATCTATAACCATGCTAATTAGGAACAAAAGAAATATATATACACATGAAAGTAAATAACTAAAAGATGTAATAAGAACCTCTTAAAATATTTGAATTTCCCAAGATACACTTAATATATAAATATATACCATAATTTTGTAGAGTATAAAAGTGCACATACTTACACTTTTCTTACTTGTTACATGTTGCTTTGTGTGGAAGATTTTGATGAATAGTCTAGCATATTTTTTGACTAGTTGGGCATACTAACTAACCAAAAAATTAACCCATCACTTTGTTATGTTGCATTAATTTTCTCAAAATATGTCTTATTCAATTGTAAGAAATTTGATATCCCTGGACCAAAGTATGACCATGATTATGTCCTCTCTTTCAAATTTAAAATTGCTCAAATTTTGAGATTGACAATCTTGAATAATCATTATCTATCAATATGTGTGTTAAAATTTTGAATTGTTTGTATACATAATGAACTTAAAAAACCACCATATGTCATTATAACATAATTGAAAATCATTTATTCCATAATTCAAACATTATTTTTAAATATATGTTGCTAGAACTTATATATGTAACTAGTTTGTCTACACTAACATATGACTATTACTCTTATTTTATTACTATGCAGGTAACCATTACAATGGAAATCTCAAAACACAAATTCCTAAAGCTATTAGAAGAAGTTACAATCAATGTGAACATAGCAAAGATAAGATATGGGCATACCTAGGCCTTTAATAAAAATGAAATCCTTCCTTGCTTGAGAGGGATGGAAGAGCTGCTAAAGAGCTATAACAAGGACTTACTAGTTTAAAAGTTAAAGAAAAGGAACAACACTTGCTTCCACATCAATAAGGGGTTTGAATTAGCCATTGAATTAGTCTACTCCAATAAATACATATCTGATATTGAGCCCCCAATAGGATGGAGGGACTTAGATGATTACAATGAGAGTAGAAACTACTAGAAATATCTTTTTTGTAAATCATTAATATGTAAATCAACAAATACATATAATTGTTTTGTATATAACAACAACTAAGTTGTTGAAAATAACAACTTAGCAAGCTATATAGGTATAGTCTATGATATAATCAGGTAAAGACAATAGTAGTAGGTAGATACATAATGAACAATGCACCATAAAATTTGATTTTTTTATAACAATGTTTAAAATATCTATAATATAAAAAAAATTGTAAGAAATTCCCAAAGAATGAGCCAATTTTACACCCCAATAAGATGCAATGTCTTGGACTTAATTGTTATTATTGACACCAAGACCTCCTAAATATGCCAAAATATCCTTACTAGAACAAGATCCAACAATCCCTTGACACTTGCCAATCCCATATTCCATTTAGAAGTGCCATAAAATTTAGTTTATTCCAACCAAATGGAGGAGGAGAACAATACGCACCTTTTTATAATTATCTTATTTCTATAAGATCAATATTATGTAATTCCTTATTATTACCCCAACCTCAAGCAATTATAACTTTTTGAATAGAAGGAAAAATGGTTGGTTTCTTCATTTTAGCATTATTCACATTCTCTATAAGAGATCTAGAAATATATTTAAATGCATCATCAACACTATTGGGCACACTCTAAATATGTAGTTATTTATTTCCTTCCTTAAATCCCAAACTAAATGGGGAATCCAAAGTTCTTTGAGTACTAGATGACCCCAAGAAGAATGCCAACTTTCCACAAATCTAACCACTGAGCTTTGTATAACCTAAAAATGCTCATTATTTTTAAGATTCTTATCCCCAACAATTGTAAAAAAATCATAATGAAAAAGTGTGATCAATTATCTCTTCCCCCCTTACGACATAAATTACACCTTTTTGGAAAATTAAACCCCTTCTTTGTAAATTATCTTGAGTGAGGATTTTGTTGTGAGTATTAATCCACCAAAAGAAATAAATTTTAGGTGTTAGTTAAGGATTCCAAATTTTCTTCTAAAAGTTTTATGAAATGAGAAGATCGAATAACAAAGAATAAAAAAAAGTGACAATTAATTTTCTCCTATTATTTGGAGCCCAATAAAATCAACATCACTTTGAAAAACTGGAAGCTTGTAAGATACCAACCAAATTTACAATTCTATAACAATATCAGCCATTCTTGCTTCAATGTAAGAAGTATAATATATGTTTATAATGAATAGATAATTTTTTAATATTTATATAATTAAAAAATAAAGGACCAAAAGAGTTGGTAAGAGGAACCTACAACTATTTGAACAATTTATTAGCATTAAAAGGTAGGTAATCCAACAATAAATATTCCCATAAATGAATTCTTAAACCAATTTTAATTCTCTAAATGATGTCTTTATGAAGAATATTTCTAGTTTTAAGAATGTTATTCCAAATAACATAACCTTTAAGAATGTATTCAACTATTAGGAAGAGTTAACATCTCTCCCCCCTCATATATTTAGCTCTCATTATGCTTGACCAATCTTTTATATTTCATCAAGCCCCAACCAATCTTAGAAAATAAATATTTATTAGTCAAGTGAATTTTCCTAAGGCCTAGCCCACCATTTCCTTTAGGTTTAGAAATCATGTTTGATGCTGCGCCCACCCATAACTAGGAAAGTTGCGCTACTAAATAACCAAACTATTTTTTAAAGAACAAAAGCATGTAAGTTAAAACTAGTGCCTTTAAGTTCACTTAACCATTGCCAACCAATCCCCTAAGGTTGCGAGACTATGTTACTTAAACCATACGCGGAACATGGATTAAAACCATATCATAAAAATTACTTAACAAGTAAAGTTCACATACATTCCAACATAATAATTTACATCCAAGAGTATGCGATACCTCTTGATTCCAATAACATGATTTACAATAAGATTACAATACTCATTCCCCGAATGAGGCAAGTCCAACAAAAATGATTACATATTACAAAATCCACCTTGATAACAACCGAGGGGTAGTAAAATACAATAAGAACTGAGAGAACAAGGCATGAGAAGAAACTGATTCCCACGAGCTCTCCAGCTGGAAATCACAACGTCACGAACAAGAAGAAGAACCAACAGACTAATATGCACGCCACCCGACCACGTGGAATCCAAAAGGTTCCACTCCCTCCATGCTAGGAGATAGTAACCAGGAATTCCTACACAAGACCATCTACCACTAGGCATGGGCCACACAAAACTGATACGAAATAAATACAAGACCTCATCACATGACTGAACGGTCATACGTACAGCTCTAGAACAGCTCACTGCCTCATAAGTTACATTGCTTCCCGGACATAGAGAATATATCAAAAGTGTCACCAAATATCAAATACAAAGCGCACTGACTTAGGAAAGGTTTCGCCATAGTTGTCAAGGGATATCCTCTGGGAATCTTCCTAGGCCCCAGCCCCCACTCCACGAGTTATCCTGGTAGCCTCTACCGCATTCCCGGCACCCATGCTTACTCATGCAGAACCAAATACCTCTCGTGAAGACGAGATAGATGATCTTTCCATTCCAGGCCTTCCCGTCTCATCCCAAGTCTACAACAAGCCCTTGGGTCCATGAGCGAGGCATACTTAATCTTATTTAATGTTTGATGCATCCTAAACTTCTAAAAGTTTATTTAGTTATCACTGAATTAACCAACTTACAAGGGGTTATCCTGGCACCACTTTGTGCACCGGCGCCCATTGCAAGCCACTCTCCTAAGACAACACGCGCGGTAATAACCAGAATAGGTATCTAGATAAACACAACCTCTCCATTCAAGGAGGTAACAAGGTTAAGACCCTCTCCAAACACTAGAGGCAACAAGGTTAAACCCTCTCCAAACACTAGAGGAAAACAACAAAACAAAACCACTCCATCCAAGGAGGCACATATTACAAAACCTTATCCTATTCCCCAGGGAGGCACAAATTACAAAACCCGTACGTGAAAACTGGGTGAAACGACATGGTGTAACTATACATATTTTCCATAACACATCAACATCCCAATCGGATTATTGCAACCACATCTCATTCCCCGAATGGAAATGGGATATTATATCCGTTGAATTTATTGTAGGGTTACCTACGTCATCACGTCAACATGATGCCATTATGGTAACTGTTGACCGATTGACTAAAGTAGTTCACTTTTCACCAATATGATCATCATACAATGCTTCATCCGTAGCTAGGATATTTATGGAGGATATAGTTAGATTGCATGGGATTCCTTGTAGGATTATATCAAATAGAGATCCCGTATTTACTTCAGCCCTATGGACTTCATTACAACATGCTTTAGGTACATAGTTGAACTTTAGTTCAACGTATCATCCTCAAACTGATGGACAAATGACAAGAGTTAATCAAATATTAGAGGATATGCTTAGGATGTATGTAATGGACCAACAATCACATTGGGAGGATTATCTGTACTTAGTAGAATTCGCTTACAATAACGAATATTAGAGTTCCATAGGTATGCCACCATTTCAAGCATTATATGGTCATCCTTGTCGAACTCCTCTAAGTTGGGATCGATTAGAGGATAGAGTGTTACTTGGACCTGAGATGCTTCGAGACATGGAGCAACAGGTTGACCGTATTAGAGAGTATTTGATTGCAGCTCAGGATAGGCAAAAGAAATATGCCAATGTGCATAGGATAGATCGACAGTTTGCTGTTGGTGATCGAGTGTTTCTTCGAGTGTGACCGCGAAAGAGTCCAATCCGTTATGGAAAAGGCTCTAAGCTTGCGCCTCGTTTCATTGGGCCATTTGAGATCCTAGAGAGGATTGGTCCCGTGGCGTATCAACTCACCTTACCACCCAGTTTGTCACGCATTCATGATGTTTTTCATGCACGCTTCTAGACCATATCATCCCTACATATCTCATGTACTTGATTGGAATAAGCAAGTATAGGTAGAGGACGCAGCAGCCTGGCTTTTGGAGCCCGTGACCATTTTGCATAAACACTGCACACCTCGGCCTAGACATTGGATCGTGAGGGTCCAATGGGATCCTAGCCATGAGGCTTCGGCTACCTGGGAGGATGCGACACGCATGAGGGAACTTTATCCCTATCTGTTCGCAGGCTTTCAAGAGCAAGCCTGATCCTAGGGGGGAGGATGTAGTACCCCACCATTTATGCTTATGCTTTCTGCTGTTATGTTTTCACACTGTTAGACTATGATATTTTGTTTGGATATTTTGATCACCGGGTTGATAGTGGATTTATTCAGCTGACATGGTGATACATTGTATGGTGATTATTGATTTTGTGACATGATTTTATATAGCTTAGATGTTTACTTCTAGGATGATTATTGCTATTTATATAGTTTATACGGAGTAACTATTATTTTAATTGCCACCGGATGTGATTCCGTATTGGTGTGAGTATGGAATCGATTTCACTGCTTGGCGAGTGCCCCGTGGACTGTGATTTTCTCTGCATGGTGTGCCTATACAATGGTTTATATATATATGCATGTTATTTGCTTGCATGTAGGATTGCAGGTACATGACACCGACTCCACCTGGTTACTCAGGTCTGAGCGTGTCAAGACTCAACGGATATGTTGATTGGGAGGTTCATCCTAGTCTAGTCTATAACCCGGTCATAGTACACATTGTCTGTTTTAGTTCGAGTCATAGGTTGTCTTGTACTTTTCTATTTGGTTTAATTGCTTGAAAGGAAAAATGTCAATTTAAATAATAGTTTATTATGTTTTATTTACTGTTATTTAAATTAAATTTTAATGTTAAAGAAATTAGTTTTGCAAGTTATTTAATTAATTAATTAGTTTGTTTGGTTAAATGGTTTGATCATAAAGATTAAATTTATTTAATTAAATAAATTAATTAATTAAATTAAATTGTTTAAGTGTGTGAATAGTTTTATTTGAAATTAAATATTATTTTTGTGGAAATGGCATGCTTTATTATTAAATATATTTGCAATTTGTAAATTGTTAATTTTAAATAAATAAAATAAATGCATGTAATTTGAATAATTAAATTTAAAAATTTTAAATGAATTGAATTCATGCAAATCATGGAAGGCAAGATTGCCGAGAAGTGGTTAATAGATATTTTGCACTTCTCGACATGTGTGCAAGTTGCATTTATTGAATTTTGTTGAAGAATTATTCACGGAGGTTAATTTGGATCTAGAAAAAAAAAAGAGAGGGATCCTATTCTATTTTCTCTTCACGGGAAAAATATCAGTGCTTTTGCTAAATTTTTATGTATATGCTTTTGGAATATTGTGTACTTGTAAAAAAATCTCTGGTTGCTATTTGGGTCTTGTTCTCGGGAAAATTTTTGGAAGGCTACAGGCAACAAAGGCTACAGAGGTTCTCATCACCAAATCAATTTCTAAAGCTTCGAGAAATCAGGTATTCTTCTTGTGGTTTTAATTTGTTGTTTTGAAAGATTATCTATGAAAGAAATCTCTTTAGTTTAAATCCTCTGTATTTTTCAAAAAAAATTTACTGTGTATTCCCGGAATGGGATTTATTAAGTTTCTTCTCTTTCTAGAAAAATGAGTTTATGTGAAAGGAAATTATTGAATTCATTTGGAAAATAATGCATACTATGAAATTTGCCTATTTCCCTTTTGAATTCCTTTTGAAACATTTATAGTTTCCCCAATTTCCCTACTGTAACCCTATATATATTTCTTTATTCTCCGGTTTAAGATAAAACCCTGTTGGAATTTGTTAGATATATATATATATATATTTAACCTCATATATGAATTGGATTGTGAAATGTTTTGGAAATTATATATATATATTTATGTTAAAATCGCCGTATGTGCGTATTCTTTTAAAAACGGAATAAATTTCCGTATTCGCGGAATTGTAAATCCGCAGGTTATTGTTTATTTATTTTATATGTTATAGAATGTGAATTCCATACTTCTGCGATATATGTTAAGGGGGGTCGTGGCTACCCCACAGCCACCCACATATGGGGCGATGGCTGTGGAGGCATCCGACACTGCCCTCACAGACAGCGGTGGCTATCTCACAGCTGCCTCCCCATACGGGGAGGGCTATACATACACAGCCGCGGGTTGTGTTCACTATGTACACAGTCTGCGACTGTATAAAATGTGTTCATTCTGTGTTCAAACTGGTAATTACGAAATTTAGTTTATTTTGACTATTAAATTCGATTTAGGGTTTCATTGTTATTTTTAAATATTTATATATATGTGTATATTAAATATATATATTATATATATGTATATATGTATATATATATGTGTATTTTGTATATATATTTAATGTTGAAAATATTTGATTAAAATATTAATGTGGAAAATTTAGTTTGGAAAAATGAGAAATAAGAATTTATTTGTATTTAGATAGTTATGCATATAATGTTTTCAATGAGCATAATTATTAAATGTTTTAAGAACTGTTGTTAAGTAAAGAAAAAGGATTAGAAATAGATACTTTCTCTCTTTTAATTGTTTGACTGGATTTAATATATCCCAATGATAGACGTGTATTCATTTTAAGTTGTTTTAAATTTTATTGGGTAAAAGGGGGAAATTTATCTTTACATGATTTTAAAGTCTTCCAGTTCCAGTCTCTTCAAGGGAGTAAATTTGACTTTGGTTCCATGTGATTGAACAAGTAAGGGTAGTGCACCTGATTTTGTGAACGAATTGTGATGTCCATTCTCGTATATTTGGTATTATATGTTGAATTTGTGCACTTTGTCTACCCTAGATAGTAAACTTAGATTCCTTTGTTATGTTTAGGGGAGTGGGTTTTTGTAAGGGCCGACACACAAAGTGGTGTCAGGGTAACTTGCAAAGAGTTAGTAAGTCAGTGATAACTAAATAACATAGTAATTAGATTAAAACTCTTAATAAGATGTTTATGCCTCGCTTATGACTCTTGAGCTAGTTCAGTCTTGAGTATAAGAAGAGAAGTCCTAGAATGGAAAATCGGTGTCTTGTTTCTTCAAAAGACATACGATTCCGCAATGATATGCAATGGGGCCGGGTTTCGTAAGAGGTTAAGAGGTTACTAGGGTAACCCAAGTTGGGGGCCGGAACCTAGAAAGAAACACCAGGGTAACCTTTGCAATATTGTGATGACACTCCACCTAGAATAACAATAACCTTGTATATGTAGTACATTAAATTGTCTTTAAATCTGGAAGCAATATAACCATTAGTTTGTTATGTACTTGTGTCTAGGGTTAGTAGATTATGTCTAGGTAACCATATTACTATCTCCTAGCATGGGGGGTGGATCTACGGTACCACATGGTTGGGTGGAACGTGCACCTTACTCCGTTGGGTCCCCAGTTTGTGATCATGGCATCGAGAGCTTCATGGATGGAGAGCTCGCACTTGGAAACTTATGTGTACATCTTCTTTGTAAATTGTAAATCTTGTATTTGAAAATATCCCTCAATTGTATATGAGGTGAACAATGTAAATGTAATTGTAATTATTATTGAACTACCTCATCAGATGGATGAGTATTGTATTATTTTATCAAATGCAATGTATGAAATATGTTAGTACTTTATGTTATCATGAATGAAATTTCAAATGAAATGCAATGTTTATTTTATGTTAATGTTAATTAATATGTGCAATGCGAAATACTAAAGTCATCTATGGAAACTCAAAGTAGTGTAACGTCATAACTTAACGAATGTATGCAACTAATTAACTTAATATTATTATTATTAAAAAAAAATATTACACCTTTATACACAATTGCAACATTCCTTAGGTTATTATGATGGGGCATTACATTGTGGCAACATACGATGAGTCGCAATAGTGAAAAATGGATTAAGGCCATTTTTAATAAAAGTATGATGGATGGTTTATCTAGTTATTCTATAGATTTTAATTCTTTTGAGAAATTTGTGTTTGGTAAAAAAATTAAAGTTTATTTCTAGTAGCACTAGAGGAATATAATTAATAGAGGTAATTCATAGTTATGTGTTTGGAGTTGTGGATGTTGCTTCTAATGAAAAATCTATTTATTATATTTTCTTCATAAATGACTACTCACATTATACTTGAATTTGTTTTTTGAAGCATAAATCATTTTTTTAAACAAGTTTAAGAATGTTAATTTTCTTGTGAAAATTAGATATTTCAAAAAAGTATTAATGTTAGATAATTAAAGGAAATATGTAGACATAAAAGTATTATATGGCATAAAATAACTTTGTATATACCACAAAAAAATGACACCACTATGAGGATGAATAAGATGTTAGTGTAAATAGAATAATTATCATACCTAGCTAGCTAATCACATTTCTAGGATTGACCTATTTATACCTAGCTTAAGTTTACTTAGGTTTTTTTTCTTTTCTTTTTGTCTCACTTTATATGGATAAGACTTGTGTCCTCATGACTTGAGACACCTAGTGACACTTGCTCACACACTTTTCAAGTGAGCTCACAAGTGCTCTATCTTTGGATGGTTAGTTAGTAGTTCAATCCTACCTTCCTACCTCCTCTTCCTTGCATATATATATATGCAAGGTTTGATCATTGTATTTACACACTCTTATATTATATTGTGTGAATTCTATTCCTAGACCAACATCCCATAGGGGGATTAGTGCTTCTTTGATGTGGAAAGAAGGCCTTTCCCAATCCCTTGATAAGCTTGATGGATGAAATGTGTACTTTTTGATGTAAAATGCCAATAACCTAGCTATGAATGATGAATTCTATGCCTAACTTGTGGATGATATTGTGGATAATAACCTTGCATGAAATTGTGTCCCTCCAATCAATAGAGAAGGCCTCTATTTATAAGGAAGAAGGATTGAAAAATGAAGAATGGGGAGAATGTGAGATTAAAGATTGGACCAGTGGTATTGTGTCACTTGTCAACATGCTAATGAATCTAGAGGAGATGTGCTCACACATGTGTGAGCACATCTTGGGAGATGGGATGTGTAAGAAGAATGAATGCTAAGGTGGCTTGTGTAAGAGGAGGTGTAAGAGCCATTTAATGCCAAGGTGGCTCAAGAAAGAGGACATAAGTCCTTTGAGAGGGAAAAGTCAAGTGGATGGAATATTCAAAGAATATGCCATTTTTGAATGAAAATAGGGTAATTTAGTAAATCAAATAAATTTATTTACATGTGCAACTTGGTTATTTGACCAAGGTTGACTTCCCCTAGGGTGGAGTTAAAAGCTAGAGAAATGAGGGATTAGTGTTAGGAGATAATTAATTTAGGATTAATTAACTTGGATGAAATTAATTGATTTATGACATTTAATTTAAATGCTTGGGTTATTTAAATCAAATGAGAGGATGTTGGAACATTACGATTTTAGTTAAATAAAATTGATTTATTTAATTAAAGGAAGAACATTAGGATTTTAATTAAATTAATTGATTTATTTAATTAAAGGAAAGAACATTAGGTTAATCTAATAAAGTGTATTATTTGATTTTAGGAGGAAGATTATTTAATTAATTGGTTAGTGTGGAAGTGATTAAAGAAGAATCGGTGTTGGTGAATTAAGTGCATGATATTGATCAAGATATTTTGAGTGTCTAAATTTTTCCCCTCTTTGAAGCGGCATACCAGTTGCGTTGGTTCAAAGAATAACCTTGTTGAGATCAAAGTTCAAAATTTTTATGATTTTTTCGGATTCCCCAGTGGAAAGAAGTATATTGGTACACCGCCTGCTCGAGAGATCGAGCAAAATTTTTGATTTGAAGGTTAATCTCATGACAAAGAGGTTCAAAATGGATGTATGGATGGCTATGTAATGATATGCTTAGACTAACATATCTATATTATGATGATGATGCAAATGAAATGAACTAAGATGATGAGAATAACAAATCTATATTATCCTAAACATCTTAAATGATGATGCAATGCATGTGAGATGGATGATGTGATATGGGTGATCCCAGAATATTGGTTTACAATTTTTGGCCAAATTGGACACTTAAATAATTTTTTATAACTAAATCTTCACTTCGGGCACCTATAGCGGCTAAACCGTGATGAATTTGAAGATGATGTGAACTAGTGATTTGTGACATTTTGTCTGTAGATTCTAAATTATTTTTTTCAAAATTTTTGGAATTAGATTACACTTCTTTTTCCATCTTCAAAAACTAGTTTTTTTCAAAGAATAACACTTTTAAGGAGTGATGCTCACCATACAACGCATAAATTTTTTTCCATGAAGGATAAAATTCTAATTCTTTTGAATTTAGATTTGTAACTTTGATATCTAGTGCTTTCAATTGGTTAGATAATTTTTCATTGAATATTTTTTCTTTAATCAAGTTTCGAAGTCAAACCAATTACAATTCAGACATAAGCGGACTGTATAACACGTAACTTTTTTTGTATGTATCGAAATTCAATTTTTTTTTTGTTGGATCAAAGACTTCAATATTTGGTGCACTCATAATTTTCATTTTTTTTTTATAATCTACTATTTTTTCACATGTGCAGAACAAAGAGCTTGATTTTAAATGAAAAACCTGTGTTTAATAAAACTAAAAAGCCAAATACATAATAAAATCAAAACATATTAAAATTATAGTCATTGGATAACTCATTCCGAGGACTACCTGATTCCAATTGGGTTTGTGAAGTGTCATCCATTTTCATCCTCAACCTGAGCTTCGAAGGAAATAAATTGATTTTTTTGGTGCCAGAGAGTAGAAAGGTGGGAAAAGGGGGGGTTTGAGTGAACCCTTGGGGGTTCACTCAAACCCTTGAGCGAACCCCCTTTCAAAAAGGGGTTTCCATTGCGAGATGGTGGGAACTTGCATTGAATGGGTTCACTCGAACCCAGGTTCTAGCGAACCCTCTTTTGGTTTGTTCAAACCTATTAGTTTGCTCGAACCCTAAAAATGATTTTTTTTGGCATAGGGTCATTTTTTTCAACTTTTCCTTCCTCTCTCAAATTGTAAACCACTTTTGTGGGTTCACCCATATGCTATGATTATGAGATGTGTGTAATGTTATGATATGCTCTTTTTCTTTTTTAGTATTTTTTTATGTGCGATGTGTGTATGGATGATGCAACATGTAATGATGGCTATATGATTATGCAATGTATTTTTTATGCAAATGTATGGTCTATGATATTCTTAGAATAACCAATCTAGATTGATACAAATGAAAATGTATATGAGATGATTGATGTATGATATGAATGATATGTAGTATGTTGATGGTTTTATGGATGCATGATGGATGCATTGGTGATGTTTGGTTGACTGGCATGATACCACATGTTAGCGTGGAGAGAAGAAAGAAGAAATGAGATGATGAAAAGAGGATCCAACAAGTCCACGATCTACCAAGAATTTATTAGAAATAATGATGAGAGATTGATGATGTTTCACTTATCAAAGATTAGAGACGTAAAGAGCTTACTTTCCTTATGTTTGATATCACACATAGATACGATGCATCAAGATATAAAGAATCAGGATGACATTGTACCTAGCGTGATGAAATTTGACTCGAAACTCAAATAGGAGTATCCCTGTTCACACTTGGCATACAAAACCCTATTTAGAATTCAGTTCAAATATTTCAAACACCTTAGACCAAAACATAGAAAGACAAAACCCGCCCATGTGGTCAACAAGATATTCAAAACACCCTCCCTACAAACCAAAACAAAGTAAGCATGACCAAGGTTATATTAGAAGAATATCCAACAAACATAGTAGATAAAAAGATAATGAACAATGTCCCATTCCTTTCTCTCTAAATTGTTTTGTTTAGACATCATCGAGATGTCATTGGAATGAGCGCAATAAGATAAGTTAATAAGACAAAGATCAAGTAAACAAACAAGCTAATGTTCTTCATACCTCTAGCCAAGACTAATCTATGGTGATGCCTGATGTTGATGTCCATTGTAGGAAGGATGCATCCTAGGACATGATGTTATTAGATGATTTTAGGACTAATTGGATGATGGGCTATTAGTATCAAGATTTGACCAACTTGTTTACCTACTGACCTAGACTTGGGACCTTGATGTTTGAGTTTTCACTTTTGATTTGCCATATTTGTTTTTGATTGTTTCACCAAATGTTGAGGATGATGATCATTTATTATGAGTGGATGTTTATTGCGGATGATCATTGAAGTGGGATGCATGATTTTGGGTTTTTTGAATGTTTTTTGGTGTTTTGAAATGTTTTGAGGCTGTTTTTGGTATTTTTCGAGATGTTTTACAACTATTTTGATTTTCAAGTTTTCAATGTTTTTGGTGTTTTCTAAGATTTTGACCAAGAACCTAACCTAAAGACCTATCCTAGGGGCCTTAGGGGCTGATCAAATATTAGCCTTGCCTACATTATACACACAAAGACCACGTAGTTCAACTGACACAGACTTGTTTATTGATGAAGATATGAACATGTATGGATTGCCAGTTTATTATGACAGACTCCTAAAGGACTAACCTAATGTGTCTCGGGGGCACATTAATGATGGCCTTGCCTACATTCAAGCTCAGAGACTCATAGTTCGACACAACGACTCTATTTTTGACTTTTTGACCTATTTTTGGATTTTGATTATTTTGAATGTTTTTGGATTTTCTTGGTTTTTTGACAGTTTAGATATGGATATGTGATGATATCAATGATTTGTTTGGGATCTTGTTGAAAAAAAAGCTAGGGTTGATTGATCAGATTGATGGTTTGATGTTGAATGATAACATTGTTGAGAATACACAACAATGCAAGGATAATGTTAAGCAACACAAGGATTAGGATGGATATCCCAAGATAATGAGGGATTGATTGGATTCGATTGATGGATTGATGATGATAACATTGTTAACGATACACAACAATGCAAGGATAGTGTTAAGCAACATGAGGATTGAGATGAGGATGGATTGATTGGATTTGGTTGATCAAGATTGATGATGATAACATTGTTGAGGATACACAACAATGCAAGGATAGTGTTAAGCAACACAAGGACTGAGATAATGATGGCTTGATTGGATTTGATTGATCAAGATTGTGAAGCTCGATTTTGGAACAAAATTTGTTTGAATGATTTGTTGTGACGTTGAAGTGTAAATTAGATGAAATTGATATTGATTGCCTGGATTGATGTTTGATGAAAGATAAATCTTTACAAGAAACATCTTCTCATCAAAATATTCCATGGGCTAGAGATTTGGATTGTGCTCGCAAATGATTTGACCAATTTGATTTCACGTTTGCCAATGTTTGGATCACCACATAAGTTGGAGGATATAGATCAAGATTTATTCTTGAAGCAAGATACAAATACTTGCCCCCAATGTCTAGCAATGTATGTAATGCCATGGATGGATGCTTGGATAGGTGTATGGATGGATGGATATGGATTATCTTGTGATAAGATAGGGTTTTCAAACATAGGGTGCTCATTTGGATAGTTCTTCATGGCTTAGATAATGCTAGGTAGGATAGGATCAATGAAAATGACTCATGTCAAGATGTTTACCATAAGCAAGTGTAAAGTGTACACCAAACTTTGTCAAGATCAAGATAATGTGATTTTCGACACAAAAATGTGAATGCTCTTCCTAGACCAGTATCCCATAGGGGGATTAGTGCTTCTTTGATGTGGAAAGAAGCCCTTTCCTGATCCCTTGATAAGCTTGATGGATGAAATGTGTGCTTCTTGATGCAAAATGCCAATAACCTAGCTATGAATGATGAATTCTATGCCTAACTTGTGGATGATATTGTGGATAATAACCTTGCATGAAATTGTGTCCCTCCAATCAATAGAGGAGGCCTCTATTTATAATGAAGAAGGATTGAAAAATGAAGAATGGGGAGAATGTGGGATTAAAGATTGGACCAATGGCATTATGCCACTTGTCAACATGCTAATGAATCTAGAGGAGATGTGCTCACACATGTGTGAGTACATCTTGGGAGATGGGATGTGTAAGAAGAATGAATGCCAAGGTGGCTTGTGTAAGATGTGTAAGAGCCATTTAATGCCAAGGTGGCTCAAGAAAGAGGACAAAAGTCCTTTGGGAGGGAAAAGTCAAGTGGGTGGAATATTCAAAGAATATGCCATTTTTGAATGAAAATAGGGTAATTTAGTAAACCAAATAAATTGATTTACATGTGCAACTTGGTTATTTGACCATGGTTGACTTACCCTAGGGTGGAGCTAAAATCTAGAGAAATGAGGGATTAGTGTTAGGAGATAATTAATTTAGGATTAATTAACTTGGATTAAATTAATTGATTTATGACATTTAATTCAAATGCTTGGGTTTATTTAAATCAAATGAGAGGATGTTGGAACATTAGGATTTTAATTAAATAAAATTGATTTATTTAATTAAAAAGGAAGAACATTAGGATTTTAATTAAATAAATTGATTTATTTAATTAAAGGAAAGAACATTAGGATAATCTGATAAAGTGTATTATTTGATTTTAGGAAAAAGATTATTTAATTAATTGGTCAGTGTGGAAGTGATTAAAAAGAAACAATGTTAGTGAATCAAGTGCATGATATCGATCAAGATATTTTGAGTGTCTACATATTGATATATACTATTGTTCTTATTTTGTTCACTTGTGGAAGTTTGTTTCAAGCTCTTTAATCTTGAAATTCTCCAACATATGACATTGATGGACAAATATAGAAGTACGTTGAGTAGTGCTTGATGATATTAGTCCTTTTGGCTTGAGTCTATAAGTACTAATTTTTAAATTTATTACTATCCCACCATATTCTACTTTGGTTGATAAAATATCATATGAAGTGTAGACGACTAACAAACACTATTTTTTTCACATTGGAGTATTTGGCTATGAGGATTTTTTTTTTTGGTTGGTAACAGTGCAATTTTGACTGGAGCTCTTAACTAGTGGGATCACAATAGGGGAAACCCTCCCTAGAGCTAGGCTGAGGCATTAACACCTCCTCAAATTCTAACTCTTGCTCCCTCTTCCATCCTTTCTTCCTCACTCCTTTCCTCTATCATTTTTCTTTCTTCCTTCTTCCTTCATCTTTCTTCTCCCTTTCTTCCTTCATCTCTTCCTCTCTTCTCTTCTTCATCCCTTCTTCAACTCCTTCTCCCCTTCACCTCCTTGCAACTCCCTTCTACCTCATGCATTCTCCACCATCACACCTCCTCTCCTCCTCCATTCCTTCGCTGACTCCTCCTCTCCCCTTCCGCTATCTCTACACCGTTGTTCCTCCTTCTTCCTTCTTTTCCACCTTCATTATCTCCTTCCACCTCCACTCTTCTTCCTCCCTTATGTTCTCTTGTTGCTCCCAACAATCCCTCCACCTTTTCCTTCCATTAGCACCTTCTCTCGAATGCAAAGCTTGCCTAGCGTGAACACCAATTGACCGGGCCAACCGATGTTTTTTCTCCTCGTCCACCAGTCCTTCCTCGTAGCTGCTGCTAGCATGTTGGTGTGACTTGAACTTGGGATGCCCTATCAACTAGGCTTGTGACTTACTGTCACATTGCAAGGTGAACCCCTTGGCTATGAGGATTTTTTTCATGTGTCTAAAGAAAAAATATCTAAGTTGGATTTCAAAACTAATGCATGTATTTTTATTGGTTATGGTGATATTATTAAGGATAATAACCTTTGCAATCCTAACAGTTTGAAAATGGTATAGTCTAGAGATGTGATTTTAATGAAACTTAAAGTTAAGCCTAGTTCAATATAACCAAAAGAAAAGGAAAAATAAAACCATGCATTTTGAAATGAAGATAAATAAGTGGAAGAACAATGAGGTGAAGAAAAGGGTGTAGAGGAATAAGAAGCCTTAGATTGAGAGATTTTAGAGGATGAACATTAAGAAACTCTTAATACACCCTTGTATAGGTCCACAAGGTAATAAAACCATTTGATGGGTATATCCCATTAGATTTTTGTTGTGTATTTGGTTTATCTTATATTAAAAAAGAACCTAGATTTATGAAGGAAGCTCTTTCTTTGAAGAAGAATGAGTCTTGTATGGAGGCCATGTAGGATGAGATGATAGCCTTGGATAGATGTGAGACTTGGAATCTAGTTGAGCTACATGAGGGAAGAAAACTCACTTTTTGCAAGTGGGTGTCGAAGAAAATATTTATAGTAGATGGATAGTTGGAAAGGTATAAGATGAGACTAGTGACAAAAGGGGGTTACTCCTAGGTGGACCGAGTTGACTTTGATGAAATTTTCTCTTCTATTGTAAAAATAACTTATGATATATTCCTACTTTCTACCGCTTCTACTTATGATCTAGAAGTAGAGAAAAAGGATGTTAAAATTAATTTATTACAAGAGGATCTTGAGAAATAAGTTTATATAAAAAAACCTAATGGTTTTGTGGTAAATGGGAAGGATTTTCAATTTGAAATGGTCATTATATAATTTAAAACAATCACTACATATGTGGTATTAGAATTTCAATGCTTTTGCATTGGACCTTGTGTTTGTTAGAAGTGAGTGTAATCATTCTATTTATTTTAAATTAATTAATGACTAATTGTTAATCATTTTCCTATATATTGTTGTCATGTTGTTCATTTTAATAGTTAGGAAGCAATTAAAGAGCTCAAAAATTAGTTGTTGAATAAAGGTTGGCATAAAGGTTTGGCTTAGTCAACATAAGTATATTCAAAGTATTTTATAGAGCTTCATGATGTATGCCTATAATCCAATTAATAATCCTTTAACTAATAGTAATAAGTTATCATTGGATTAGTTTGTTAAGTGATATAATGATTTGGAATATATATTTAATATTTCTTATGCTAGTGCGATAGGAAGCCTAATTTATATTATGGTTTGTAAAAGGCTAAAAATTACCCTAGTGTGAGTTCTTAGCATGCTTATGTCTAACCTTGGTAGAGAGTATTAGACCATGTGAAAATAGTTTTTAAATATTTTTGAGGGACTTTTGACTATAACATTTTTTATAATAGAAATGATGATATGAGTAAGATGTTTGATATATAGGGTTTTTTTGGTTCAAATTGGGCAAGTAATTTGGACATGAGGTCCACTAGTACTATTCACTCTATTTGGAGGAGTTATTATTTGGATGGGTATTCAACAACCTATAGTTGTATTTCCACTAAATAAGTAGAGTACATGGCTATGAAATATCCTTGTATGGAGGTAGTGTGGTTTCATTTTTTTTTAAATATTAGCTTTGAGTGTAGACAAGAAAAAGCTGGATGTGACAGTTAGAGTCTGATTTATTTGGTAAAACCTAATGTTCCATACTTTTACAAAGCTTGTACATATTTTTTATCTCTTTGTCCATGTGATGGTTGAAGTTTTTAGAGTCATGATACAAAAGGTTGATACTTTGGTTAATGTTGTAGATTCTTTCATTAAGCCAATGAACACACAAAATTTCAATTGGTGTAAAGAGGTCATGGTCCTTGCCTCTTTTAGAGCTTAATTTACTTTTTAGTTTCCTATCATATCTTGTAATGTAAAATTCAAGTAATAGAATGTTAGGACTAGGTGTACCATATTGCAATTATAAATTAATTTTGTAGATGGTCGATAATGCTTAGTTTTCAAATATCATAGAATGTGACCAAGTTGGATACCCATGTGAGGGAGGAGGTTTATTTATTCTATTTATTATTTGTGATACATGAGAAACATTTTGCAAAAAATTATTTGATAGGGAGGTTACAAAAATTCTATCAAGATTTAAATTTGTAAGTGTAGACACCTGAAAAAGTCCTAAGTATATCATACACTTCGATTTCGATTACTAACACCATTTTATCTCATAATTCACATGATTCCTCTATTTAATTAAATAGTGTAATTATTTAGTTTTTGATTATAGGTAAAACACGTTTTGATGGGCCCCCAAAACCCAGTATAAACAGGTTTTACAGGGACCTGAAATCCAAACAAAGAGAGAGCTGCAAAAAGTAAAAGACATGGACCAACAACAACCTAAACAACAATAGCCATAAAGAGAATGACAAGACTAAACAAGCTGCACTAAATAGGAAAAGAAGGGTCCTAAAACCCAATAACAAAT
Source organism: Sequoia sempervirens (assembly GCA_007258455.2). Classification (NCBI taxonomy): domain Eukaryota; kingdom Viridiplantae; phylum Streptophyta; class Pinopsida; order Cupressales; family Cupressaceae; genus Sequoia; species Sequoia sempervirens. Next base: position 50,224 of record VDFB02017321.1, read on the forward strand.
AGGTTTTGATAGGGACCAAAATCCCTTAGATAAACTTGAGTATCACCTGAATCAGCCAGACATCATCAAACCAGTTGCTTAGAACATTCAGATCTAAGCCCATTAGCAAAACCAATAATTCCAAACACCCCACCTCAATAGGGGATTTGGGATACACAATAGGAAATTGCAAAAAATCAGCTTCCCTGCAGCACAATCTCACCTAATAATAGGAAACTAACTCTATCTCCACCTCTAAAGGAGTGAGATCCTCTAATTCAAGAGGATGACACGACTAGCTATTCCATAACAACCAGAAATATCTAGCACCCTTAGCCTCCACCTCCATAGGAGAACCACCCACCTCAATAAGAACATCAATTGAGGGAACTAGAAACCTTCACCTCCCATCTCCACCTCAAAAGGAGAGAAATCCACCTCCATAGGATCTGAGGGGAAAGCTGAAACAATAACCAAACAAGCAACCATAGCATCCTTCGGTAAAATTTGCATCAAGAACAAAATGTTGAACAAGACAAGAATCCAAAATAATAGCCATAGATCCACCTTAATGAGCAACATATAAGAACCCAGAGAAACCACCACTACCAAGTAAAACTTCAACAACAACCTCAAACCCAAACCATCCAGCTCCATCACCACCTCTATAGGAATGTGAGTAGAAAACACTTCAAAATAAAGTGTGACAGAAGCAACTAGAACCAAAGAAAACAACTGTGGAAAAAAAATAAGATTTACACTCAGCCCAACTAGAAACACCCCACCAAAAATAAGGGGTTATAAACACATCCTTTGGCTCCATCATGAACAGGGTCTTAAGAGGACCCAAAAAGTGAAGGAGAATATACCAAAAAGAAAACCTTTCAAGCTTCACAAAGCAAACAAAAAATAGAACAACATCCTTCAAAAAGAAATAGCAAAAAAGGAAACCAAGTTGCTCCAGAAAGGGAGACCACAAAGGCCAAGAGAACCAAGGGTGAAAAATTTGCACCATAGCCTCAAGAACAACACTCAATAATGAGCCCAATCCCACACAACTAAACAAGAACATGCCCAAGGTAATCAACAAAGAGCATGGGAATTGAAATGCCTCAACCACAACAACATCGAGCTCATTCATAGGAAAAACAAAGAGGAACAAAAGATTCCAACCACTAGCCACAGGAACCCACCAAGAAACCAAACCATTCCAACATCCATGATGCAAGAAAAAAGGGCTTGAGGAAGCCCATATTAGCACCAACCTCAATACAACAAACTCCAAGCACCATAGACCTCTGCAACCCAAAGGGAGCCTCAAAATGAACAAGTTCAATAGGAACAAAAGAGTTGCTCCCCCCAAAGACCACAAGAGCTTGAAAATGGAGGAAACGCTAGGAGAACCCACACTACATAGAGCAAAGGGAATACTAAAGAAAACCACACAATCATCCTCCAAAGACAAGGCCATAACAAAAAAAACTACCGAAAAAGAAAAGATCTTGGTAGATCCATGGCCAATGAATCCATTGAACCAACTAGGGAATTTTCATCTGAATTAGAACCCTCTCCATTTTCATCTCCATTGTTAGAGGAGTTCAAAATTCCTCCCCCACTTTTGTTCCTACCCATTTGCTCTACTCCGCTCCGCTCCGCTCCGCTCCGCTCCGCTCCGCTCCATATGTTCTCCTATTGTCTAATTATTTAGTTAAATTCACTTTATTCTCTGATTAATTGAATAATTATGATTATTTGATTAATTTATCATTTTCTCCCCTTTTGATTAAATAATGCAATATTATGTAGTTAAATTCTTATAATCCCACATGATTAAATAATTCACAATTATTTAATTAAAGTTCTTAATTCTTCCAACTTGCATAATTAAATGATTTTCATGAATTGTTTAATTAACTAATTTTCCTCCAATTCTCCAACTTGCATAAAGAATATTCTATGTAGAATATTCCATTTTTAAATTTGAATTCTTCCCTCCAACTCAAAATATCTCCAACTAAATTCCTAAAATTAAGGGATATTATTGAGTCTCATGGATTATGGACCATTGATCTAATCCTTAATCCATTCCTCATGGATTATCAACCACCTGATTAATCCTTGATCCACACTCACTTCCTAGATCTTCTCTCATCCATTGATTACCTTTTTCAATCCTCGTCATTAATCATAATTCCTAAAATCTATAATACCAATTCTTTGTCATATCAATTCATTCACAATCCTCATTGAAAAGTTACTTGAGCTAGGATTTCATACTCAAACCTTGAGCATTCTAGAGCATCTTTTGGGAATCAACCCTCATCAATCTTCAAATCAAACTTTTGCAAAAATGGATAATACATAAAACTAAGCAATCCACATCCATCTCACACTTATGTATCAATCCACAATGGGATTGAGAGGTTTGCATCATTAATTAGGTTCAATTGCTTTGAATGTTACGTTTAATGCTTTAAATTGAGTTGTTTGGTGTTGTTAATTGAATTTCATTGGAGTATTTTTGTCATTTCTCAATATATTGTTTAATTTGCTTTATTTTGATGTTATTTGATCAATTGAGCTAACATACTTACATTTTGGCATGCCCAGCGGGACCCATGCCCCTATCTAATGATTTTTTCTTGAGCTTTATCAAATTTCTCAGTTTTAGGGGCAGTATTATACCTTTTTTAAAGGTTCACACTTTTATTAGAGGTTTGTGCTTTTATCACCTAATAGAGGGGTACTTTTGTACATCCTATAACACTTTTTTTTGCATCCTATAGTGCTTCTATACATTCTAGGGTGCTTTTGTAGTAGAGGGGTGTTTTTTGCAAAAGCGAGGAACTTTTGTCTTTGGCACGGAGGGGCACCTTTGCAAAACCAAGGTGCCTTTGTCATAGAGGGGAAATTTTGTCAATACAACCCCACTTTTGTAGATTCCACAATATAATGTACTTTTCTTTGACAGTGTAACACTTTTGTTAGGTCAATTAGTGAGATAATTTATAGGGTTTAATCTTATTTTGATGTTTGATCTTTATCTAACCCTAACAACTTCTTGTTTCTTGAGTTTACCTAACCATTTTGCAACATGTGGAATTTTGGAGAAAGAGTACACTAACATTTATTTTGTAGGGTTAATATAGGACTCACATTTGATTTAGTGCACCTAAAATGAATTCACATTTCAATTTAGTGCTCTAAAATTGAATAAAACAATCATCACATTTGATTTGGTACTTTAAAATGAATTCATTTTCCCTTAGTGCACTAAAATTGAACAATACAACTTGAACACTTCATTTTGGTGCAATAAAATTGAACAAAACAACTTGCACACTTTCAATTTGGTGTTTAAAAATAAATCACACATTTCAATCCTTAGTGTACCTAAAATTAACATATGTGTTTTTTCTTTCATGATTGGTAAGCTAGAAGTACATATCCTATCCCCTTGCACTTTGTATGATATAAGGTGATGATAAATACTCCTAGTTTACATTTTTTTTAAACACCATAGGATTTGACTATGTATCCACTCCCCTTGCACTACGTGCAATCTTGGGTGATGATAAATAACAACACCAATCCATACTTTATTTTTAGGAGGCCTACCTAGGGATTTCATCACCCTAGGGTTTGACCTCAAACATGTTTTCTGGTGGGCTATATAAAAGGGACGAGAGTGAAAGTTGTAGTTATATCCACCCATGCACCTGTTAGGTGTTCCTATGTGGTCTCAGGTGTTTTTGAACACAAGGAGATGATATTTCAATGTCACATTGTGGAAGTGTTCATTGAGTTCTACCTAGTAGGAGCCTTGTATTTAGAAGCCTAAAGTCCATTTGTATACTATTGAATTATAAAGGTGCAATGCGATAGCATCGTCATGTGAAGTTTCTATGTATTAGCACTTGTTGAGGAAACATTAAATCCTTGCAAGGTAATTTTCCTTCCAAGGTAAGAGGTGTTCATGTACATAAGCATACTCTAGTTGTCCATTCACGAGTAGGTATTTTATTAGTGGGCCCAATATAAGAAGATAAACTTGATCTACCACTACAACTAGGATTATTTTTATGGCATTTTTTTTTTTATCGTGAATAACATTGTGATACCAATTAGTGTGGTCTTGGGGAAGAAGAACACACAAAAGTATCTAAAACATCAATTGAGTTAGCTTACATGTTTACTATGTTTTACAATATCAAAAATTTCAAACACTTAGGTCAATTTGCAAATCAAAGATCCTCTGATAGATTGAAACCTTTGTCTAGATAGGGCAACACCTTTGTGCAAACCAAAGCTTCTATTTTTTATTAAAATGATGCATTTATTTGCATATCGATGCCTTTGCACATCTCAACATGTTTTTCAAGGAAAATAGACATTTGTAGAGAAACCCCTTTGTTCAAACAATCTGATGCTTCTATTGAACATTAGCACCTTTGCAGATACTATAACACTTTTATAAAAAATAATCTGATGCCTATAGAAAACAACAAAAAAATAAAATGCTTGTTCACTATCATTTTGGGCTTGTTAAAACACTTTCTAGGTTGCCATTAGGATCAACTAAAATATTCAAACAACAAATCATCAACTTCACCATCAAAACAATCCATTTCAAATGATGACTTAATATTTTGACATAGATCATTTAGACTTAGATTTTTCATCCTATCACCTAGTTTGGCTTCATGCTTGAAAACAATCTCTTCTCAAGTATTTGGTTGAGTTAGCAAAATCATTATGAGAAAACTTTCTTTGGATTCATAAGTCCACTTTCAAGGTTTGTAAGTTCATTATCATCTTCAAACATACCTAAAGGTCTAGTCTAAACTTTGTCAAAATTGAAAGTTTCATATCCTTCATCCATTCAAACACAATCATTCAACATTGGTCCTAAACTTATCAAAGTTTCATTATTAGCAATATTTGAAGCAACCAAAGCATTTCAACAAGGTCAAAATCATTTGCATCCATCTCCTAGGGTGTAATCAGTGTGAACCCAAAGGACAACAACACAATAATCAACGCACAATTTTTTTTTTATTATTATTATTTTTAAACATATTGCAACCATACATGTAAACAACCATACGTAAGCATTAAGTCATGGCATGAATTTCATTTAAGTAGATTCATTAACACATCCTTAGGGTACACGAGGAGTGTCGAAACTTAGATCCACACAATGACAATAAAGAATAAAAGCCAAAGATATAATCCATAACAAATGCACATACATGATAAAGCATTGATAAAAACCATCTGAGTAAGTACAACATATACATAATTAACTCAACACAATGAATAACAACTGCCATGGCCATTATCCACACAAGGTTTAACATTACATTACAATACAATGTTCTAGAGGTACAATGATACAAAAGTATTTCCAACATAAATGGAAACCATACACAAGATAACATGATACAAATAAACAGATTAATACAAAGTATCATAACTGGCTCCAAGACAAATACAACTTTGAAGTCGTTGCCACAGCACCAATCTGCACCTCTCGATCCTTATTTGGGGACCCAATGGGGTGCTTAGCCGCCGTTCCTGCCCGACCATGTGAGTCCGAATGCCACAGTGCTGGGAGCTGATGAAAGACCTCCAGCCAAGAATATCAAACCGCAGGCCACGGGCTCACATCATACAAAAGTATCGTAAAACTCATGAATTACAAAGACATAATCAACAACATCCAAGAGACAACATAATAACTTAAAGTCATAAATCTCATCACATTAAACAAAGCGATAATTAGTAACCAAGTAACCAAAGGGAGATCATGAAACACTTCCAAACAACTCAATTAATAAACATAATTCAATTCCAAAATTGCAATTAAACAATACAATAACATCATAACACAGTATCATAAAATACAAGATCGTAAATCAAATATAAATGAGATCATGCAAGACCACAAAGTATACTAACGATGAATGAAAACAATAATCATAAATCAATTTAAATCAATTCAAACAACAATCTAAACCAACCCCCATAACCTACTTCTAGAGGAACACAATAAAGTAAAACACAAGGGCAACCAGGGGAGAGTGTCATCATGATCCTACATGGGTTATCCTATGCTCTTCCTCCTGGCTAGGTTCGGTACATCTGCTTCAAACATCTGTGCTCTTCCTCCCAACTTCGGCGTTGGCCCATGCGAAGGTGACTCATGTGTGGAGCCGTAGACCTCTCGTGAAGATGAGGTCACGACCTTGCCAACCACGACCTTCTCAGCCTTCCATTAGTCTGCGACAGCACTAATGAAGATGAGGCATCCATTTTTTAATCTTGTAGGCGAGTGCTGCATCCCACCTAAGTTAGTGTGGGTTTTCGCGATTTTCAACTCACTTTCGTGGGTTATCCACGAGCCTTCCCTTAAGCGGGCGCGACTACGAAGACCACTCTCTAGAGAGACCCAACAACATCAAACCAAGAACCAAGAAGAACAAACCAGGTTGTACCATCATAGCAGACAAGGTACAACATAAAAGCGTGTGAGGCGTACCCATCGCTATAAACACATAGTCAAAGTCTCAGCAATTCTCGTACAACCCTTTTAAAATCTTGAAACCACAACCACTTGGCCAAGAAACCAAAACACTTGCCACAACAAGGGCACTTAAAGAAAGAACATTGTCGACAATCATCTCAAGCCTCTAGAAGCCAAGAAGAATGAAAACCCACAAACAAGGGTAAAATGAAGTAACAAGAGTAAGTCAATGATACGGGGCTTCAAGCCAATTTCAACACCAACCCGACGAATAAAAGATCCTCAAAAGAAAATAAACTAAGAGGGTCATATTCATCAGAACATCAAGGACTTCAAGATATTCAAAGGAATCCCAACCAAAATCAACTCAAGGAAAAATCACCTCAAGATGGAACATCAAATCATAAATTAACCACACAAACAAACAATTACTATTTCCATGAAATTCACTTTTCCAAACCACCTCCCATTATCAACTAAATAGTACGACATTTCTTCCACATATAAATTACTAAGTAATCACCAATAACTCAAAGTATTCTAAGTTAAATAATCTATCAATTCCTTACTCACCTAAAAGACTATATTTAACAAACTACCTTTTTGCTAATCCACAAAGAGTGATAACATTCTACTAGCATTTAAGGCTTACTTTATATCTTATCTCTTCCATTATTGAGGCATCATTTAAGTTGAACTAAAGAAATCCTACCACTATAGGTATCCATATATACATATAAAGACATTTCATCAATTAACTTCTTTAGAAATATTCCAAATAAATAAATAGAGCTATTACCACTTTTACTCACATATAACCATTACTATTGGAGCAATCCTCTAGAAATTTAATGTTTCTAATTCCATTAATTGAGAATCCAACAAATTCACCTTTAATTAATTTATCAAATACAAGCATTTAACGAAACCTTTTGATTAATCAATTATCAATAATTATGACCTTGTCAAGCATTATTCCTTCCCTCAAGACTAATTACTCAACAATAGATATCTAAAGTATCAATATTCCCTTGGGGCTCTTATAAATAAATTAATTTTTCCATATTAATTATTCTCAAATTTACTCTTCTACCTTATTATCACTTACTAAAATAACAACTTAAGAAACTTCTCAAATAACTAACATAACTCTTTAACTTAACCACATAACTTATTTAGTTAGATTCGTTAAACAGTGTTTCAAGGTTTTGTAATGATACTTATTCTAAGTAACCAACTACCTTTAGAAATATTAAGAGTTTAACCAAGAAAGTATAAACATGGAAACGAAACCTATATGAAATAACCTAACATTACATTCCTAGACTTTTGATCAACTAAACATACTTAGACTCCTATAATTGAACTCATAAAGGAGGCTCACATAAATTTCCCAGACCATCCAAATAAAATCATTCCATCAACATGAAGTTTAGAGAGACTAAAGAAGAATTACAAAATGATACTTATTTAATGCATAACTACTAGATTTATAAATACATATATTTACAAAGCTTGATTATGTAAAGTAATCTAATATTTATAGTGTAAGGGCTTAATTTATTTTAAACTCTCCACATAGGATCTTTTTATTAAATGAAATTTATTCATTTGAAGTTGCCCTCAATTACTAAGACATATCTTACAATAAACTATAGATGCATATATATATATACATCTCTCCCTATATATATAACTTCAAAATGTTGTTTACAAGACAACAAAATAGATATATAAAGTAACCATATTAATATCAACATATAAATATATATATATATATATATATATATATATCTAATAAATTTATATTTTAAACATAATTGTTGTTATTACAAATTAAGTATATCTAATAGCATATCATAATCTAAATGACATTCAGCATATGAACACAACATACATCAACGCAGTGAGAGAAACATTCCTACACAAAGCTTATAACAGAGTTAACATAAAGTCATTCATCAAGGCATTCGATGCAAAGACAAGGAACACACTTTGTTTGATAGGAAACGTCAAGTTCTGCAGATTTGACAGGTTACAAACGGAAGCAAGAAGGCTATTTACATCTCTACATACTTCTATGTTCGAATATTGTTGTTGTAACAGGTTTCCTAAGGGACCAGGGACATTATTTGAAATTTAAGCACTGCAACAATGATAGGTTGCCAATGGTTTCAGGGAGACTATTTAATTCTGCACAATGCCTCAACTCTAAAAGGCGTAACAGTGACAGGTTGCCAAGTATAACAGAAAGTGAATATTGGAATTTGGAAATATCGCCATCTACTTGCATTATTATCCAATCTCAAATGTTACCCACAAGACATAAGGGAAGGAGAAAGGTGAGGTGCAAATACGTGACTGAAGAGAAGGAGAATTAATGAAGTACTCGAGATTTCATCCCAACATCCCAAGATTTTCCAGTGTTTCAGGCGCATACAGTCATGAAGATTGAATGGATGAGGACAGCAGAGACTGAGAAATTGGCTTGGCAAATGAGGATAAGGATAGCAGGGTATTTCTAGAACAAGGAATCATTTGTCTACCACCAAAGAGAAAAGTTATGTGATTATACTCGGTTTGACAAACATGGCCTCAGGTACAACTATCAGAGCTGATAATTCGACATACAATTTATATGTTCTTTTGAGAACATTTATGAAATATTTGGTGATTACCGAGCTAGGAGAATATCTATCAATTTATTACCTATTCAAGTCAAATACCAACCATGACATCTGAATAGCGAACTCAGCAAAAAGGGCGATGACTCAAAATGAAAATACACATCATTCGCAATTCAGTTCACAGCTGCGGAAATAGGTGGAAGCATACAACTAATTTCTAACAAAGAATTCTCTGCTATCTACAAAAGGATTTATAATATGCTATCATTCTCAAAGCAGAGGTTGGTGTATGGAATAATAAGCCAGCATCAAATTAAATATTTAATATTGCAACAGTGTTGAATATACAGAAACTCGCATGGACACTTTGTTTGCTATGGAGGATATAAAGTAGAGCATACCTTGCACGTTTTTCCCAATTTTCCCATGTCTTCTTCTACGATCCTCACGAACCGGGTTCTTGTCTGTACGAGATCTTCTCAATCTGGTATCCCTCCTTGTCATCCTTCCTCCCTCCTCCTTTCACGCCTCCCTTCCTTTCTTGATTAGGGTAGTTGGTTTTTTCCTTTAAAGCTAGTAATAACCTCGTTTCTTACTATCGAGATGAGAGAACATAAAATTTGCTACATACATGCCTGAGAAGATTTAATTCAGAACTTAGACTTCCCAACTTGATGAGAATCCGCTAACAAACTCAGCCACTGGAGACGTAACAAGAAGGGACTTCCACCACATAAGAAGTAACAAAATTTTTCCCATTCACAACTATCTCCCAACAATAATGAAGAGGAAGGTACTAAAATAATCTCTAATGAATGAGGAGAAGGATGGAATAAATTCGGCCCAAGATACAGAGGTAGGGTGATTCCAAAGGTAAAGATAGATTTAGGATGTGGTGGTGAGAAAATAAGTCAAATTCAGATGCAAGCTATAGAGCAAGGCAAGAAAAAGTGTTTTTCAGAAGAAATCCCAATGAACAATAAAAATGTGAAGCCCCCCCAACCTCCAAAACAATTCTTGTTTATAATTTGTTTCATGGTGCCTTTTCCACTCCCTTCCAGAAACCATTTGACTTCTATCTCTTATTATAATTTCTTTGATGGTGTCTTTTACACTCCCATCAGCAGACCTTTGCACTTCCATTAGTTACAGTTGTAAGCCAGCCACTACCCCTATTCCTTATTTTATAATTGACTCTTTAATATATGAACCAAATATTTAATCCTCAATAATAATACCTCACTTTTAAATTTATTAATCAAATTTAATCATTAAATGATAGTTATCTTTCCTCATCTAATCCGTTTACATTAAATAACTAACTCCCAATGATATTTCAATTAATGTTTATTATTGAATCTAATTCTTTATTTAATTCCAAATAAAACAAATAACCTTATAATTAAATTAACTTTATTAATCAAATCCAAGCATATTATTAGTGTTATCTCATAACCTTAAAATTAAATTAAATAATAAAATCATGACATTACCAACAACAACTCTTGTCTTAATAATGATAAAACGAAATTTCATAGAATAGATACAACTTGTATGGTCATAACTAGGTCTCAAGACAAAAAGAACATGAAAAAAAACATTAGTACTCTAATATACCTACCATTACAAGTGCAAATATAAGTGGTTCAAATGATCCTACCAACAAACAAATTCTCAAGGTATGAATTTCCTCCATCAAAAAAATAAAATGTGAACTCAACAATCTCAAGTTGAAAAAATTCACATAGATGAAATTACCAATAAGACTCATGACTTCACTCTTGAAGAAATATTAGAAATGAAACAAGACTAATCTTTTTTCAAAATGGTAGAGGTAATGATAAGTCAAGACCCCAATCAATACATGTTGATACTTACACGAAAAGTGCTAAACTTCCTACCAATTTTGATGTAAATCAACTTAGAGAACAGCCAACAACATCAAATGTTGGAACAAAAACTTATCAACAAGGGAATGAACCCTTAGTGCATGATAGTATTGAACAAGTACCTAAACCATCTTGAAATGTACTAGGTCAATCCACGGTCACTTTTCAAGGGATATATATCAAATAAATTTCACAAATCAATACATCAATCCCTTGTACAATACTCAAAATATAGTGAACTACACAAATTTAGGTGCTCAAAACAATGACATTCCACCAACATTCAATGCTCAAAACACCAACATCCCACCTACATTCAATACTCAAAACACATACATCAAAAACTATGGGATGAATTTTCCTTCACAAAACATACACACAAATGTCCCTAGTACTCAACAACCCCAAAATCATCAACATCCAATACCAAAAAATCAAACAAACCATCAAAATCAAATCTGTCAACAACATCAAATTTCCTAACATCAAACGAAAATCCCTCAAGAAACACAACAACAACATCAACAAACACAACATCAAAATCAACAAAATATCCAACATCAAGAATAGACCACCTTACAACAATTACATCAACATTAGCTTTCTCAACAATAATGATGTCAACAAAATCTTCACCAATCTTCACACATCACTTTTAAACAACCGAATCCATCACAATAATATATTGTCCTTGAAAAAAAAAATGGATCTCATAATGCATCCCCCTAATGTCAAGCTAATCATTAATATCAAAATAACGGTCCCATACCTCAAGGTAATCCTCAATATCAAACTGGTCCTTTACCTCAAGGTAATCCTCAATATCAAAATGGTCCTTTACCTCAAGGTAATCCACAATATCAAAATGGTCCTTTACCTCAAGGAAAACCTCAATATCAAACCGGTCCTTTACCTCAAAGAAATCATCAATCTCAAATGGGTTAATATGGCATTAATGTTCCTCCTTACCATGGTATAAATTTATACACGTATAATCCATTACCATACAGTTCACCTACGAACTTATTCTCACAAATAAAAATGTTAACTCAATAGACTCAAGATATTCAAATGGGGAAAAAAAAGAAATCATACATAGTTCAAGACTTGTGTCCATATCCATACAACAAAATCATAACTATGTTACCTTTTCCGCCACACTTTGAAATACCAAAATTCAATAAATAAAAAGGATGTGGAAATCCCAAGGAACACATAAGAGAATTCTATGTGGATTGGATGGAAGTATCTTACAATGATTCATATCTTATGAGACATTTTCCATGAAGATTGGGTGCAAAAGCAATCAAATGGTTCTCGCATCTATCTCCAAGAATCAAAACATTCAAAGAGATAATTGACTAATTTGTAGCACACTTTTCCTACAACATTGATGTTGAAATAACCTTGGAGGAAGTATACACCTTGAAACAAAACAAGGGAGAATATTTTGCTTCTTTCTTACTCATATTTAAAGGTCTAGACATTGAACGAGCACTAATTGCCAAGGGATCTATGCAAGTTACTTATAACCAACTATCTAGTTCCAATGATAAACATTGTTTTTGGGCCAAAAATAAGAACGTTACTAATGACAATGTGGTGGATGCAAAGGTTATCAAAGAATCATCAAACTCACACACACAACATATCAGACAACAAAATGTCCAAAATTCCAATCCTTCACGAGGAACACCACCAAGACAAAACAATGCTCCTCGGTGACAATTCACTCCCTTAGGTAACCTTTTGAAATAGTGCTAAGGAAATTGATTCAATCAAAACACATTGAACTTCATGATTACCACAATTATCTTGAACTTGAAATAAAACCCTCATGGTACAACTACAAGGATTTTTTCCAATACCATGGAACAATAGGTCATAAAAAATAAAATTGTATCAAGCTTAAACATCTCATACAAGACCTTATTGATCAAAGAGAAGTCAATGTCAATCAACAACTAGGGAAAAAAGATTTAGGAATCTACAAAGATCTAAAGCTTGATCACGGGAAAGCCAAAGATTCTAGAAAAACACCAAGTTTTAACAATGTAAATCATGCCTATGATAATGTAGTAGGACATATCTGTACTACCCATTCTTCACAAGATGAGGAATTGGACATGTAGCAAGACACTTTCTTAGTGCATAATCAAGCTAAATCACCAGTGTCTAGAAATGTTAAAAATTGAAATGATGGCATTAAATATATCTTGGATTGCAACATAACTCCCTCATGTGAATTCATGATTAGACATATTGAAGAAGTTCCAATGCAAAAATAAACTACCATCACCTACTTTGAACCCATTAAAACTATTCAAGAGTCTTCCATCCATGCTACACCATCCACCCAAGGGTCATGTCAAGAAGATAATACTAAATTTGCTCCAAATTAAGTCAAGATCAAGATCTCATATATTTAAAGAATTATGATGATCTACATAGTATTTTCCAATTTGTTAGTGATAGTTTCTCTGACATAAGTCAAGATGAAGAGCTTACTTGAAATACTATCATGAATTAATGAATATCTTCCAATCTATCTAGGATTTCATAAATTATGACCATACACATATACCATTCATCTCCCATGAGATAATTCCTTCTGATGGACATGTAGATGATCTTCCATCAAAATAGGAGTCTCCTCCTCTTGGAATCCTTACAAATGATAAAAAAATGGTAGAATTCATAGAGATTCATGGTGACCCTCAAAGAATGGATTATGAAGAAGACTTCTACATTCATTGTGAATCACAAACATTTGTTGAGGAACAATTAGAATCTATATCCACTACTACTTTTGAGGGTTCTTATTAAAGCATAAAAGTAGCATCATGTTTCCAAGATAAATCATATTCAATGGCAGTTTGTCAACGAGTGCATTATCAAGGAAAAGAATTAGGCCTACATAAACATGGTATCCAAGAACCAATTTAGACAATCAATAGCTTAAGTAGCAAGGTATTGGTTATTCAACAATTGAGGAATCCAATCATGTTAGCGATACCTCCATAATATTGGGGGCAACTTTACCTAATGCAAACATCAACATGGGGTGCATGAAGAGTCCTTACAATAAAATTGCTACCAACACTCCAACCATCCATATCATGAATCATCATCCTCACATTGCTACACTTAGTAATTGAGACCAACACAAAGAGAAAAGTCTATATCCAAGAAAAGAGAAAGTCATCAAAGCAAAAGAATCAACAGATCAAAAGGGAAAAATAAAATTCAAATGGATGCAAAAGTAAAGAAAGAAAATCATCCTTGTCAAACTCCATTAGTCAAAGAAACTATGGGAAAAATTAAAAAGGGAATTTAATCCATCAAAAATGTCCATCGATGCAAAAGAAAGATTCACAAGTGACATAGGTATATAAGAAGTTGGTCCTAATTCCACTCAAAATTCCATATCCACCCTTCATTTCTCATCATTCCATGTTTGGAGAATCAAAGATTCAAAACTATCAACTAATCCATCAACATCTTATATTCCTCATCACGTTCCACCATACACTGACATCCATGATATCTAAATCTCGCATTGACCATGTCTTAATATCAACTCTTTATCATGAGGACTCTAAGGGAATTCTATCATGGTATGAGAATTTAGGTGAGGTTAACTCTAGGATCGACAAGGAAGACAAGAACATTCAAGGGTTATATTGAAATGCCTGTATCTTGGCAAATCAGCTTCTCTAGGTAGGATATCATTAGCATATCTTGATAGCAGGACCATCCACATCAGCACCACAAGGTGGTCTGACATAAACCTTAAAAAAAGCCAAAAAATAAAGAAAACAGTAGAGAGAAAAATAGTCCTCCAGTGAAAACCACTTTGGTGGCACTTTGGGAAAGTACTATGATGAAAACCCAGTGAAAAGGCATCATGAGTAGAATTGAGCATCTACGCGCACCATTTTAGATGGAAGCATCTCATCCCATTCATAATAGATCTAGCATTCCATCCATCATATCCATAATAAATCCATTTTTATCCATCATCTAAATTCTCTTGATCTTGAAAAAGGTTCGACATACACTTCAACCTTGCTTATGGAAAAATATTGACATGGTCTTTACAAATTATCCTAATTTATATCTTATGAATTCCCATAGCCTATATTCAAGCACTATCCTGATGATCCTATCATGAGATAAATATTTTGCATCCTTCACATTCTTATACATTCATTATCTTGATTTATTCATCCATTCATGGAACTCCCAACAATGCTAGACACTAGGGGTAGATACTTGCATCTTGCTTTCAAATAAATCTTGATCCATTTCCACTATCTCACAATGTGATATTTGAATACAAAAGCACATAAAAATACAAAAACATTTGAAACATCTCAAAATAAAAAAACATCCAGATAAGTGCAAAACTCTATAAAAAATTCTAAACATCTTCAAAATCTAAAAATATCATTAGCCATCATGTGCTAATATCCTAGTCCAATAATCAAACTACGAAGCCTCTATACAATTACATAGGTAAGGCCATCTTTGATGAGCCCTTAAGGCATAGGTTTTTTCCGTAGGTCTTGTTCTCTTGGTCAAACATTGGAAAACTAAAAAAATTTAGAAAAATTCAAAACCCAAAATAACCTCATAACATCTAAAAACTCAAAACATTTAAATATTCTCAAAATACCAAAAAAAACCTCATAAAACACCAAAATACCAAAAATAGCCTCAGAACATTTCAAAAAAATCCAAAAACATTGGAAATGTTGGAAAAAAAAATTACCCATCCCATCTCACTTTCACTCGCAATAAACATTCAATCATAATAAATTGATCATCATCGTTCCCTTTGGTAACAAAAACAAAAACAAAAACAAAAACAAAAATAGCGAAACATATACTTTAAATGTAAAAAATCCTAAGCCTTGATAATTGTCAAACATGTTGGTTAACATTCATACTAATGGCCTATCAAATAGTTAGAATCAATCAACATCCAATAACATATCTTACAAGATATATCTTTCCTACAATAGACATCATCATTGGATTTCAACCCAAAAACAACATTCTTCGGAAAGAGCTATGAATAACATTGACACTTTGTTCATTTTGATCTTTTCTTGGATTTATCTTATTGGTCCATTCTGATGATCACTTGATGGTGTCTCCAAATGATTTAGAGAGAAAGGAATGGGGCATTGATCATTGCTTTTGTTTGTCGTGCTTGTTGGATATTCTTGTAATATGACTTTGGTGAATACTTGTCTTGTGTGTGTGGGAGTAGTCTCAAGTAAAATAATGGATGACATATTAGGTTCTTCATACCTTTTGTGTATTATTCTCCAAGTACTTTAATGGATTTATTCTTTCACATGAACAAACAAGGTTTTTCTATGTTAGGTATGAACAAGAATATTCCTATTTGTTTGAAGAGTCAAATTCCATGCATAAGATACAACGTCATCCTAGTTCTTCATACCTTGGTGCATCGTGTCTATTTGCTATATCAAAATTAAGGATTGCTATGATGAAATTAAGCCTAATCCAAAAGAAAAAACAATATCACCTATCCTATCTCATCACATATCCAATAAAATCTTGAGTCCATCCAAATAGTTATAGGTTTGTTGGTATCTTGATCAATCTCAATACAATGTTAATCTATCCATCTCATTCTTCTACTTTTATCCATTCCTCTATTTCTATCCATCTCATTCTTATATATTTACTAACATTTCTATTCAAGTATCAAATTTATGTGATATACATCAAAATATACATGAGGCTATCCATAGTCGATGAGTGTGTATACATCATAAAATAAGTTTGCATCAAACATCTAAGCTTCCTAGGACTTATTTTTTATCCTCTAGGTAGTAGAATCATTCTTGTCACTTTGTCACGATTTCAACTCGAAAATCATTTTTTCACTCGATCTCTTGAGGGGGGTAGAATACCAACATTACTTCATCTGTTGGGGCATAGTTTTCCATCAAGAAAAAATGGAAAAAATTTAATTTTTTGATCTGAGCAATATTAGTTATTTGAAGCAACACAACAGGCACCTCGCTTCAAAGAAGGGAAAAATGTTGACACTTGACAATGTCTTGAGTATATCATACACTTTTATTTCGCTTACTAACACCATTATATCTCATAATTCACCTAATTCTTGTATTTAATTAAATAATGTCTAATTATTTAGTTGAATTCACTTTATTCTCCCATTAATTGAATAATTAAGGTTATTTGATTAATTCATCATTTTCTCCCCTTTTGATTAAATAATGCAATATTATTTAATTAAATGCTAATAATCCCACTTGATTAAATAATTCACAATTATTTAATTAAAGTTCTTAATTCTTCCAACTTGCACAATTAAATGGTTTTCATGAATTTCTTAATTAACTAATTTTCCTCCAATCCTCCAACTTGCATAAAGAATAATCCATGTGGAATATTCCCTTTCAAATTTGAATTCTTCCCTCCAACTCAAAATATCCCCAATTGAATTCCTAAAATTAAGAGATATTGTTGAGTCTCTCATGGATTATGGACCATTGATCTAATCCTTGATCCACACTCACCTCCTTAATCTTCTCTCATCCATTGACTACCATTTTAAATCCTCACCACTGATCATAATTCTTAAAATCTATAAATACCAAGCCTTTGTCATATCAATTCATTCACAATCCTCATAGAAAAGTTACTCTCTAAGATTTTAAACTCAAATCTTGAGCATTCTAGAGCATCTTTTGGGAATCAACCCTCATCAACCTTCAAATAAAGCTTTTGCAAAAATTGACAATACATAAAACCGAGCAATCCACATCCATCTCACACTTATGCATCAATCCACAATGGGATTAAGAGGTTTGCATAATTAATTAGGTTCAATTGCTTTGAATGTTATGTTTAATGCTTTGAATTGAGTCATTTGGTGTTGTTAATTGAATTTCATTGGAGTATGCCTTGCATTGGTCAATATCTTGTTTAATTTGATTTATTTTGATGTTATTTGATCAATTGAGCAAACATACTTATAGTAAGATCTTTCATAGTTATTTCTATGACAAGGTAATCAATATCCTTATAGATTACCTAAGATTGGGATCTTGGTTAATTTGATAATTGTGACCAAATCAATACCATCTATGGTGTATAAAAGGTGTCCAATAGGTGTAATAAGAGTTACATACCATTCCAATATACTTGGCCATGAATATAGGGGCATTCATTTTTTTCCATGGTGCATGGTTTTGACTCATGTTTTCATACCACTTAATGGTTTCTTGTTCTTAATTATTTTATATATTGGAGGCACGAGATAGTGGATTGTATGGTT
>VDFB02017323.1:0-34103 GCA_007258455.2 Sequoia sempervirens
AAACAAATAATGTACATGCTGAAATTGTAGTATAAATTTTAAGTTACTTTCTTGATTCTAGGCTTTTCGCATCTATTTGACTGATTGTCATGATGGGTATAATGTAATGTCCCCTTTTTCGGTGTTCCTTATTTGGGCCAGTTTGGTGATTTGACTCATTATTTTTAGTAAGTGCTATATTTAGTAACTGGTCTTGGCAGTAGTGTCATGCAGGATTTCCAGTTTGGGTAGTGCTTGGTAGATGTTTGGTGAGTTCTAATGTTTTGGCATATTATTCACTAAAGTCTTCAAAAGGTGATTTTATGACTTATAACGTTATAAAAGACCTCCCCCCCTCTACCCCCCTCTACCCCCCTCTTGGAGTCATTTCATAAAGTGAAATGAGAGGAAAAATATATTCAAATTTAAATGCAAGTTGCCCTAATTCTGCCCTCACTTTATAAATATGAGTTTGAGCTCACATTTGCATATGGAGGATTTGACAACTTAAGGAGACTTTGATGGATTGTTTCCAAAACTTATACATTGCTGGTTGAGGACAAAAACCCTCTCCTTCAGTTGCTGGTTTCAATGGTGAAAGACCAGTGTTCCACGGAGTTTCCTGAAGGGGACGCGTCCCTTGTCAGGGACGCGTCTTGGGGATGGGGGGACAAGGGGTCTAAGTTTGGGGATGGCGGGGGGACGGCGGCAGGGGGTGGCGCTGATATACATATGGTATTTGAATAACTAGTTATAAAAAGATGTTTCAGATTAACATTTCAAATTAAACTTTGGCAAATTAGTAAAATTGCAAATCCTAACATTTTGAATACTTGAATACTATTAGTAATCAAATAAAATATTAAAATTTGACAAATGAAATTGTTGAATTTGAGATTTCTATTATATGAATATTGAAAATATGACATGTCACATCATAATATCATATCATAATGATAAAAATGATTACAATGCGTAGCATGAGTACATTGATATGAGATATCATAATCAAAATAATTAAAAAATGCAAAAATGTAGTGAAGGGAGGCCTCTAATCATCCCCAAACTCCTCATCACTCGAACTACTTGAATCCTCACGATCAAGCTCAGCCAAACTAACAGCCCTGCATCTGAAGCTGAAACTGAAGCATCCTCATCAATTTGTTCTGGCTCCTCTAGATCTACATCCCACCATGCTGCTGGACTCTTTTTGTACAAAAGTTATTTGCGGTCAATGAGACGCAAAGCACTATGTACAACCACAAGCTTCTCTACTCTCCTAGAGGTGAGTCGGTTCCTCTTAAGAGAGTGGATGAAGCTATATGTAGACCAGTTCCTCTCAGCAGCTGGAGAACTAGAAACCTGAGATAACAATCGAATGGCTAGAGTGGTAGTCAAAGATCCCAATCCATGGCAAGTCCACCACAAAATTGGGTCCTCTTGTGCCATAGTTCGCATATCCATCTTATCTGCATCTGAATAACCCCTCAGAGTGGCAAATTTGGTCCACTCAGTGCGAATCACACTGGCATCTACATCATCATACATCTTCTCAATTCACCTAAAGAACCCTGCCTTCACCTCTGCATCCTGTATCGGTGTCACTCTGCTAGGCCTCGTCAAGTACCACTTAGGATTAAGTGCATAGGCTGCCATGTGCAAGGGAGTGTTGAGTTTTTCCCATCTCCTGTGAATGATTGGTTGAATGTGCTCGTGGTAGAATGCTAATGTGGGGTCCCTCTCTCGCACAACAACCCTCATCTGATCAAGCATAAAATCGATGCACTCATACACCTCTCCAAGGTTAGGTGCATCCGCATCCCCATACCTGATAACTTGGAAAATTGGTTTAATGATGGCAACAATATATTTTGCATCAGCCTAGAACACATCACTCTTCATCATATCCTTCACCTTCCTCCCCTGCTTTGTCTTAGACTCGACCCACCTACTCCACTTTGCTGTCATGACCATGAGTTACAGTGCCTCTTGCAACTCAATCATTTTGTCCAAGAGAATGAAATAGGAAGCATATCTTGTATCAGTAGGTTTCAGGAACTCCTTAGCGAATGTCCTGAAGAGTGCATGTGATGTGTGGTGGTTGCAGATAAACATCTGCACATCTCTCGCATCATTAACCACTGCTCTAATCCAATCAATCTTTCCCATGTCGTTGAGTGCATTGTTCATGGCATGCACACAACATGGGGTCCACCAAATATGCCTATAAGTAGCCTCAACAAGTCTCCCTGCAGCTTTGCACACATGTGTAGCATCTGTCACAACTTGGACCACATTTTGTGGCCCAACCTCCACAATAGCATCCCTGAGAACCTCAAACTGAAAATCAACATCTTTGCAATGCCCTGAACAATCAACTGCCTTAAGAAAATATGGGCTCTCAGTACATGTAACCATGATGTTGATGAGTGGACGATGGCTAATGTCCGTCCATCCATCCATGACTATGCTGCATCCTGTCTTAACCCAACAGTCCATTTTCTCCATCAACAAATTGATCTTGGAATAGTTCTTATCCAAGATTGTGGTCCTCAATTTCGTCTCACCTGGTGGCACATATGATGGTCCTCCCTTTGCCACCATCGATATCATATCCTTATAATAAGGAGATCAGGCAACATGAAACGGAATGCCATTCGCAAAGAAGAACTTGCCAATGGCATCATCTATCTCATCCTTGAGCTGCACATTAAACAAATCTGCAATGGGGTTACTTTGAGTTTGACTTTGCAATTTCCGTTTGCCCCTCCCCTGTCCTGCATAGGCACTAGAAGAAGAACCTGGTGCCCCTCCTACTCTCGTCTGCAATGTATGGATAGATCTCTATTGCTGGCTATGTTGAAGCTGTGTCCTATGAACCAAAGCAGTAGGCATAGGTGCAGCTTGAGTATCATCAGGAACACCCCATAACTTATTTATTTCAACTTTGAATTTTATGTTTTCTGGTTTTGCCAAAAATTCACGTATCTCCACACCTTTTCCTCTAATGAAAAGGTGGTGTGCATCGACTCTAGTGATGCTCCCATACCACCCCTCACCACAAAAGTTGCACTTCCACCTCCTTGTGCCACCAGATGTTGCCCCTTGCCTGCTTAGATCTTTTGTTGCAAATTGTTTGAGAGGGGATTTGGGATTAAAAGGACCCTAAGCATACTTTGCCAATATTGTAGAAGGGCACTGTAAATTACTTGCTTCACTTGCCATGGAACTAGTTTGGGCTTCACGCTCAACCCCATGGTCATTCCCCTCAGCCTCAGGTGCATATTCAGGATCACTATCACTATGTGAATGAACTTCATCCTCACTCATGCTGATGTCATGAGAGCTCATTGTGACACTGCAATAAAGTATAAACAAATAAATTCTGTAAGTGCCTAGTTTCAGCTTAGTTTAACAAATTTGAAAATAAAAATTTAAAATTTCATGATGAATCTTGAGAGAAAGATGAAAAAAAAAAAATGAGCCTTGAAATGAAAATTCAAAATATGAATATGCATTTGCAGCCATATATATGAAATTATGATTAATTTTTTAATCATAATTTCATAGACATGGCTACAAATGCATATTCGTGTTTTTATTTTCATTTCAATGCCCATTTCAAACATCAAACTACATTTTCAATAAAGTATAAAAACTTGGAAAACAAAACACAATTTTTTTTGAAAAAACTAAGAAAAAAAGGTCATAAAACCCTACCTTGTGCTTGAAAAATTCTTCAAAATTGGTGTAGAATGCTCCTCCTCCTCTTCTTCTTTCTCCTTCTCACCCCTCTTGCACTTGCAGCCCTCAAACTCACTCTTTCACTCACTCTTCTCATTGTTTTTGCTCTTCTTCACCTAGCTACTGCAAAACATCAAATGCATATGTGAGTAAAAAAATGAGCAATTAGAGACTTTTATTTCATTAGGAGGGTTTGAGATGGGTCCCACAAGCCTTTAGGGTTCGACCCCAGGCACAAAGACCAATAAAAATAAAATAAATTTTTAAAAAATGCATTTTAAAACATGTCCTAGCACGGGGGACGCCTGAGCGTCTCGAGGGATGTCTAGACGTCCCTAAGACGTCTCGGAGACGCACAGGCATCCCTCGCGTTTCCGAGACGTCTCTCACGTCCTGGTGGTGGTGGAGGGACGATGGAGGGACGTCTCCTTGGCGTCTCCAAGTCCCTGAAACGTCCGGGACGGGGGGACGGCAAAAAAAATGGGGGAGACGCGTCCCCGTGGAACATTGTGAAAGTCCCACCCTAGTTGGATGGAGTGATTCTACCTTAGGAATCACCATTGTTTTCATAAGATTGATCATTCTAGGGTTTCTAGTATGAAGATTTTTTTAGTGTTTTGATGTGGGTTCGAAGATTTTGATGTGCTTGTTGATTTGCTTCATTTGGGTGATGATTAGAGGCGTTAAAGATGCTTTAATAGAGGTCTGATATACATTTCCAAAATTCTGGAAACTCACCTTTTACAGTGGCTAGAAGTGCAAAATTGTTCATAGCTCTGTGGGTGATCAAGGACTCGTTTTGGGTATTATTGCAAAGGAATCCTCATAGCTTGGCGCCAAATTTCAAGCATTCATTTGCGAGTTTTGGTGGAGTTCTGCTTTTAGGGAGCAAATCACCCCTCCTAGGGAGCTGTGCCACTCTGGGAGTTGTGCATAATCAGGTCTGTTGTTGTATAGGCCTGCAATCTGCCTTCTACAGCGTTTGTGCAGCTGTCCGTTGAAGAATAAGAGCTTTGGTTGATTGGCCTACAACGCAACTTGGTTTGGGTGCATCATTTGAATGTATTGCTAGTCATTTTATGTCTGTTAGAGCTTCATTTGGGACTGTTATCAGGTCTGAAACTCTTGTTATCAGTTCTGCAAATTATTTTAATAAGTCTGATTTCATTGGATGTTATCATCAATATATGTTGTAATGATGCAATGTAATAACCACCCCAATTTTTTCCTTAAAGTTCATCCGTTAGTGTTAGCTAAAATGTAAAGATAAGCAATTGGATAAGAAACCCTCCGCTTTCTAATCACCTAGATCCTAGTGTGGGCAAGGTGAGAGCATACGGTGAAAAGGGGATCTTGCAAGTACTGAAATAACAAGCTAATTGGAAATGAACACCTTCCACTTTCTGATAACCCAAATCCCGATATGGGCAAGGTGAGAGCATACGGTGGTTGGTTTACAATATTGAAATCTTCTAAGCTACCACTTCATCAGTGGGGTGAGTAGTCATAGTCAAGTGTGGGAAAGTAAACATCCGCTTATTCAACAAGAATTACAAAAAAGGAAAATGCACTTGGCGGCAAGTTGACCAACTTCCGTTTGTTGAGTGGGAAATAACAAGAAAGTAAATAAGAACTCGATTATGAATTCAGCTAGAGTGAAAGTAACATAAAGTAAAGCTTGACTACTTTTCAGTGGGAGCACCACTTGTTTAGTGGGGTAAGTATCCAAAATAACAAGAACACAAATCGTTGATTGTTACTACCAATTCAACATTACAGTGAGTATTCAGTACAAGATATTATGAGATAATCGAGTCATCATGATAGTCCATTGAATCAGTTAACAATCCTTGCAACATAGGAATGATTAGACATCATAAAACAAGAGAAGATAAAAGAGTATTAGGTCTGATATGATTGGTGCAGCAGTCTAATATGCATGAACAATAAGCATGAAATCCTATGCATGAACAATAAGCACGAAACCCCAATCAACAACCTTCAAACACTCATAACTCCTTCAATACACAATGGAATCACACCAAACCCCTTGCAAATGATCCCATAGTGCTAGGCATCCAAGTCAAGGTAGCAAGGCGCCACAAACAAATTTGATTTGCACTGGCACAAATCCCAAGACACCTTCAGCCAAGTGGTACGACCTCCTAGGTAGGTCGACCAATATCTAAAAATCATATACTTAGCCAAAAATCATCATACTTCAGGCAAAGGGGCGCCCAAGCATGAGGAAGGCAAAGCATGAACACCCACAAAAAGATAATCACTCCTTTCATCAACATGAACAAAAAGGTGGGTCAACTAGGTGCAAACCAACAACATCAAAATCTAATAAAACACTCTAAAAAGGCCTCCAAAGCTGCAAACCATCACACACACACACCAAAGTATACCTAGAAGACATCAAAACTAGCAACAACTGAAAGAAATGAAATAGCCATCTGTAATGTCCCCATTTTCGATGTCTTTTGGGCTAGTTTGGTTCTGACTCACTATTTTTAGCAAGTACTATATTTAGTAATTGATCTTGGTGGAAGTGCAGTGTAGGGTTTCCTGTTTGGGCAGTGTGTGGAAGTTGTCCAATGAGATTTAATGTTTTGTGCCAATTTGATAATTGGTGAGTACTTACTATTTTTAGCAGTTGCTATTTATAGTAAGTCAATTTTGGGAAACTGGTCTCAGACCCATAGTGTCCTCAACAGTGTTATTGCTATGGTGGCGTTGGAGAGCCTAAGGTTGGATTATTTAATATTTGCTTATAATCAATCACTTAAGTTATTTCTTATCAAATAACTTTATAACTTAAGTGAGGGGGTAGGTGGTTATCGAAAAGTACTTTAGTGCCTAATGAGATGACATAACGTTGTTTTAAAAAGTTGAATAAGGCAAAATAGTTTCCTTATGAGCAAGGACACCCCTTTGAGGAATATTTGATTATGTTTTAAAGTATAAAGCAAATTATTAAAAGGCAAATGGAGAAGGGCATTGCTTTTGGAGGGAAAGTGAAATATGCTAACCAATTTTTTCGAAGAAATTACAGAACATAACCAGCAATAGTTAATTGGATTAGCGTTAGCATCAAACTGAAAACCAAGCTTAAAGGGACTCGACGCCAAGAATGCACACTCAATCCAATTGATGGAAGGGTGTTGTCATATAGCGGAGAAATAAAAGAACAGTGCTTGAAAGAAACTACTCA
This sequence comes from Sequoia sempervirens, assembly GCA_007258455.2. Classification (NCBI taxonomy): domain Eukaryota; kingdom Viridiplantae; phylum Streptophyta; class Pinopsida; order Cupressales; family Cupressaceae; genus Sequoia; species Sequoia sempervirens. The sequence continues at coordinate 6,941 of VDFB02017323.1, forward strand.
ACGTCAAGAATGTGCACTCAAGATCCCACTGAGGGCGAGGTGCTAACATATGACGGAGTGTTAAATTGAAAGCTAGAAATTAATAGGCGGATAACCAGCCATGAAGCTATTACAAACTAATTCATCCGCTGTGGCGGGCATCCACAGAATTGTGAGGATTCACCACTATGAAGTGGGTATAAGAGTGTTACAATCAAATTATCCTCGCTGGTGGTAAAACATCCAGGGGTACTTATGTGAGAAGAAGAAGAATTAATTGCAGCAATTAAAACTAGAACAGTACTACTGTTTACAGTTTGTACAAATAAGAAATAAGCTGCAAATTACATAAAAATTACAATAGTCTTCAAACACATGAGTCATAGATGATCTCTTACAATTATTTAACTCTCTAACTGCTGATAATGAATCAAAAATCAGAACTTTCAAAGGTCTGATACAAAAAATAGTAAACTGGAAATGTCAATCTGCAACTATGAAAAACAAAGAAATGTTCAAAACTCACTCAATTCACCTCCGAATTGAATGCTGTCTTTTGCTGTGTCTTCTTAGAAGGTAGGTGAACATATTTTGATCATCAAACAGCAACCAAACTGCACCTATATTTCTGGCACAATTCCCAAAGCTTCTATGAATGGTACGACCCTCTTCAAGGGCGATTTTGGCATTAAAAATCAGAAACTTCGAATTTAAATCTCAAACTTTGCAAAAGGGGGCGCCTTGGCTTAGCAAACACTCAGCAAAAATACCCATAATCATAATAAATTTATTCTAGGAGATGCATTCAAATTTTCACTTTCAGCTGTGTATGAATCAGCAACTCAAAAACTGGAATTATCATCAAAACTTTTTTAGTTGAGCACAATCTGCTAGTCTGGATGAGAAGCAGCAAATTCCAACTAGGTGTTGTATTTCAAACACAAAATTGGTTAAAGGCTAGGAGGTAGCATCCTCGAAGCAAGGTTTCATTTGTCATTCCGACAGCATAACAGTATGATAACATGAATGGATACTGTTGATGGTGTTTTCTGCACAGCAACAACTCAGACAGAATACAAAATCCTATCTCTCTTGAAAGGTAATCTCCAATAATGAATTACTGAAAATCACCCCAAGGTCTCTCGGGTGTTAGGTCATAACAATGCGTAAAACAACTCAGATGAAATGTGAAATTGCTGGTAATCACAATCGGACCTTACTACAAGCAAACTGAACCTTTTCAATTTATCAGATCTAACAATATGATGATCTTGAATCCTAAATCTAACCGAATAATAAAGAAATTGCAAAAGATAGGGATGCAGGGAAGGTAATAAAATCTAAATTATTGAACAGACAAGCAATGCAAATGACATATATTTGGAATGGACCTATCTCAAATAACCAATTCCTGTTCGACCCACAAGGCAATCTTTACAAGAACAGTGCAATCTTCTGAGGAGTATAAATTTTCAAATCATAGACTTGCATCTACAACCGAACTCAAGCACATTTGAATATATATGGTCCAGGTTGACTTCACCAGCCTACTACAATCAGATAGTTACTGGGAGTATAGACCAAAGATAGCTACCAACATTCCAAATATGAAATCATATACACTATTTATCCAACTAAACTAATTTATTTCTGAATAATAAACCCTAGATCTTCAAGCAAAGTAAAAGATAGAACAAAAGAACCATGCAAGATGAGGTAACACAAAGGATTTCACCAGGAAAACCACAATGCCTTCAATTGTATTAATCATCAAATGCTGCAACAATTCAACTGTTCTGAATATGATATCTGCTTTAAGAAATTCTAAAACTCTAACTATTGCTCTTGCTAATCTCTACTATCAAAATCTTCTGAACTGTCCTTACAATAAGGCAAAAATGCCTATTTATCAAATTTTTCCCAGAACATGTCGGCCCAGCCAAACATTTTACAATAAAGATAAAAACCGCCAAAACAGGTCGGCCAAGGAAACAAACTAAGGCACACATTTAATGCCATCATCCAAGTCGGCCAAGGCACAATCCCCAAGGAAATCCGGTCCAATGCATGCCCTATGATAATAGGGAAGCACAAATCTCGAGATAAACATTAACCGCTGCTTCCTTTGTCCTTTTTCCGCGCTGGTGACCCTTGGACCTTCAAGAAAACTTCCTCCAGCTCAGCAATGGGTGGCAATGGCAAAACTTTGAGCCGGCATTTAATTGACTCAATCCCATCATTGGACCGCTCAATGGTCCCCTTCCAATCCTTTCTGCTGGTCAGGTATCTATCTATTATTGCCAAATATGTAGCCGCATCATCAAGCATATGGCCAGTGACAACCTCATCAGAATCTGGGGCATAAACCTCATGCCACCATTCCTTCAATTGATCCAAACTCAGGTACTTGGGAGCCATCTTATTCCTCCCTGTCATCACTTCAAAAAATGCAATGCAACCATCATAGATTGCAGTAAGGTCGGCATCAATGGCTTTTCTTCGTTTCTTTATCTTTTTCAGGGCTCCCTGCCTGATCTGTAATGCTTCGAACCATTCCCATGGTTCATCCAACCTGGAAGAGGGAAGAATTCCATCCTTGCCCAATTGTTCCCTGCCATGCCCCAGAATAATCTTTGTCTTCTGCAACAGAGAATCGACATCATTCATATCCTGAGAAAGGATACTTTCCATCAGCTCTTTTCCTTGGACTGCATCCTTGCCAACTGACAGGATCTCCTTAATAGCTTCATCCCCTTGTGTCCGAACACTCATCAACCAGTCCATGGCAGCTTGTGTGGAAGCCTTCATCTTCTCTATGCCAGAAATTGTTTCCTTCGGCAGAAATCCGGGAGTAGAAGAGGAGGACGGATGGAGGGACTGTAGAGGTTTCATGACCTCTTCTAAGCTTTTCCTCAACCTTTCATTTTCCCTTTTCAATTCTCTCTTTGTCTGAGTCTCCTTCCTCAACCTATCCAGAATCACAGCACTTGACCCCTCGAATTCCTCAATGTCTTGTTCTAGGGAAGCTGGCCCAAGGTTAATGGTTTGGACACTGTAATCCTGGCCTACTACCTCTTCTCTTGTTTTATCTGCAACAGGGGTGGCGATGTGTACTACACGGTTATGCACCTCATCCCTTTCCACCCGGGAAATTATCCTAGCTGCCTTCTTCTTTTTCCCCTTTCCAATCTGAGATAACATTGCATCCCAGTCGAGAGGAGTGTCCTCCACTATCACCTGTTTCTTCCTTGCTATTTCTTTTTCTAACCAGTCCGGGGCTACAGGGTCCGTCCGGATTCCTTCTGTGTCAGTTTTCCCCGGGTCTTCTGTGGCTTTCTCCTCTTCTGCTACTGCCACCTCGACTTCTCCTTCTTCTGTTGCCTTGTCATCATCTTTCTCTGGGGGTTGTTCACCTTGGTCCATCTCCTCAAATCCAACTCAGGAAGCACCGGCGATGGAGTTCCAGCGGGGATGATTTTCTCTGGTTCTGGAGATCCGCGGCCCTTCTCACTCTCCGGAGAGTCCTCGTACTGTACCAAAGGGGAAGTGTGCCTTTCTTCTGTCTCTACCTCGAGCCCGGCAGCCTCACTGAATAATGCCCCTTCCTCAAACGGCTCTGCTTCTCCGCTGATTTCCTGCTCATCCGGATTTACCGGTTCTGTTACACCCTGTGGAGGAGAGACAGGCTTGTCCTGTTCAGTGGCTGGCGATATTGGAGAAGAAACCTTTGGCTGTGCAGCATCCTTTGGGGACGGAGTTCTGGATCTTCTGGTGTATACTTTGGTCTTCTCCCCTCCGGAGCTTTCTACATCCACAACCGGAGGCTCATCTTCCGAAGTCGTTTGGCCTTTCTTTTTCGCCACCCTTGTAGTTCTGGCCTTCTTGGGCGGTGGAGGAACATCCTCCTCCTCAGCTTTCTCCACCTCCTCCTCGTCCGAGGACCTGCTGATAGTCAGGGTCTTCCACCTGCGTTTGCCGATAGGTTTCCTTTTTGCTGCAGGTTGAGTCCCCTTAGGGCTTCTGACCTTGATTTTGAAAGGAGAGGCCTTGGCTGTTTTCCCTTTGGGGTCCTCTTCCCCGGATTCCTCTGAAGTGGACATGGGGTTGAGATTCCCCATCAGGTCGAAAGTGAGGGGAACATTGGCATTTTCCAACACCCAGACCTCATGTTTGATCCAAGCAAAGGTATATTTTAGCACCGGAGCCATTAAGTCCTCCAACTCTGTCACCTCAGGCTCATTCCAGTCAATATCCGCTACTGACCTATCCTTGATGGGTTCATAGACATGGTCCTGGACCAATTTTCCATCATCCTCCAGCTGATCTGGAATCAGCTTCACATTGTACTGCCTAATTGCCTCTACTGGCAGCCGGGAATACCTTTTCCTTCGTGCATCAAGGTCATCCTTGATGTTGACCCAGTAGTCCTCCAAGTCCTCCTTGTGCCTGTATTCCCGGGTAGCCCTTTTCTGTGCCCCTCCGGTGATGTCAAAATTCATTCTCTTTGAATGGAAAGAGAATCCATAGGCTGCCAATTCCTCACCTGCAGTGTGAGCTGATTGAATGGAAGGACACATCACATCCACGCCAATCCCAAGAGGGAAGTCACCTCCAAAACCAGTTTTATGTTTCTCCTTCTTGACCACCGTATCGAACTCACAAATTTGTCTTACGACCTCTAGTAGCACTATGTGGTCAGTGGGATACCTGGGCAATCTGTAGGGAGCAACGGGGCATCCATCAATCCGGAGATAAGTGAAAGTGGGGAACTGGATGAACCAGGCCCCATAATTCTTAATCAACCCCCTAGCCCCATCGGACAATCTGATGTGCTCCGCATTCTGAAGGGTCCGGGTAATGTGCATAGTGAAGGCATCATTGGCCCTCCTCTCCGTGTCCGAGGTGCAATTCCGGATAGACCTCATAGATAATGTCCTGTCCAATAGCCGGAGTACCCCTTAGGGATAGGAGATGGCCATATATATATAACAAAGGAGGACATGGTAAACTTCTTTCCTTCCAAAACATTCCTCAGTTGCCTATCTATTTCTGCACTGATAAGTCCTGCCCAGTGGTAATTCGTTCCTTGGCCTATCTTGGTGATCACATGGACCATCCAACTTTCCAATACCCCGGCAGTTTTAAGTCCGGCCACCCTGCTCAACAGTGTGAGCATCATAAATATCTGGCCTGAACTTCACCCTGTGCAACTGTTTGGGCAATTTAGAGTGGTGAGACTTGGGCTTCTCAAGCCATGAGTTAATAAGCTGTTGAGCCTTGACTGCTTCTCATAATACGTGCGAGCAGTGTCAATGTTTAGCGCGCAAACCGAGGGGAGATCCGGCATGCTGAAAGCTCGGGCAATGGAGGCTGGACTGAAATTTGCCAACACCCGTCCCTCAGTACTAACTACCATCTGTGTGTCAAAGGCGTACTGCCTAGCACACTCCAAAATCAGCTCGTAACACTGGACTGCTGGAGGGAACCCTGCCACGTGTACCAACCCTGAGTTCATCATCCCTTGCCTCAATGCCGATTGGTCCTTCTCAGCTGTTCTCTGTTTGAATTCTTCGTAACGCCAGGCACCAACGTTGGTATCAGACACATCTGCCCACACGGAGGATATCTTACTCTCTGGGACCTGACTCTTCATGTCTAATCTCAACTTTTCTGTCTCGGAAACTGCAGATGCCCCCGCACCACCTTTGGACTTCCCAGCAGCAGCTTTGCTTGATTCAGCCTGCACATCCAAGAATTATTATTAGAATTTAATTATTAAGCTCATATCCATCCAAAAGGTTAGCATACATCACACAAATCCATTAAAACCAAATGCCAATTGCCAATCTTCCGAGATCCGGAGAAATCAAATAATCCGGGAAAATCGTATAATCCGGGAAAATACATTCGGGGCGGAATTCCGGAGAAATCCGACCCAGACGGACTCCTGCCACCAAAGCACTATTAGCCATGTAAATCATTAATATGCTCGGAAATCAAAGGAAAATCATCAATTTTACTCTTTGGCAATCAAGAAATAGGCATTAACAATCACTCCATCAATTCCCTCATCGAAATATACAAAAGAATGCAATCAGACAGGAAATCCGGAAAAATCCGAATGGGACGGACTTTCGCGGACGGCATCAAATGCACCGGAAATTAACCCTGTCCGCGGAATAAAAGGAAACCGGGAAAATCCGGGAGACCAGAAATTCCGCGACAGCCTCGGAAACCCGAAAAATGGCAAAACGTGCACCAACACAGGAGCGACCACAAGATCTTCAATACCAAAGCTCGAATGAACCCAAAACCGACGACAATTACCAGACTCGAATATGCAAAGAGTGCCCAACACTCAAAAGCACTCAAAGGAAGGATCCCATACTAAAATGACGATGCCCTAAATCGAACAATCACATATCCGCCATTAGAACCAGAGCAAGCTTTTAGGGTTAAAGTATCAGTTCGGGATTTACCTAAAAGCCCTCTAATCCTCACAGGACGGGGAAGCCAACATAAAACGAGGCGAAAGTCATTCAAACACAAGATCAAATCATCGCTTTAACCGACACACCAAGAAAACCCTAAATTCGCATGGTAACACATCCCGCACCCAAAACAATTAAGCAACACGACCCAGAATTCCGTCTAAAGTGTAAATATGCAATCAAGCGGATAAACGGAACTCATAGGGCACGAGAGATGGGCTTCAAATAAAAAAGACGGATCAAACCGACTGAATAAATACGACACCCAAAGTCAAAATATGAGCCGACCCCAAAATTCAACAACGCCCAGTACAAGAAAATCTCAAATCACCATGCAAACAAACGGAAGGACGACGAATACATACCATGGATCAAGACGAGCAGAAATCGAGCTTGGAAAATCAATCCACGTGACAACACGTCCAGGCAACGAGATACTGGCAGCAACACTCAAGCAATCCACGCGCAAACAATCCAAGATCAAACCTCGAAGCTCAAACGGAAGTTCTGAATCGCCAGAGCAGAAAACAAGGAAGCAATCGAAGTTGGAATGAATCTGAAAATACCCTAAATTCGCCCTTATACCCGTCTGAACCAAGATACCTCAGCCATTAATGCGCGAAAAGACGTTTCTGACAAGTCCGGAAACCCGTGCCCCAAGTGGAATTTCGGAGAATCCCAGAATGCGCGGAGACACGGATTCCGCGGAAATGCAGGAACCGGGGAAATCAGGAAGATCGGGATTTTGACGGAATCCGGGAAAATCCGACTGGACCGGAAAATCCCGAAGTTAGGAAAAAACCCGGAATCGGAGAATTCGGCAAGAGACGGACAAGGAACCAGGGCCGGAGAAATCCGCCGGAGGCGGAGAATCCCGGATCCAGGTGAAAACCCGGACTTGGCCAAAAGCTTAATTTCAATCAATATCAACTCCAAGGCAAGGGTGAAACCAGCAAAACCAACATGTCAAGACCCCAAAATGATAAATCCAATAAAATCAAAGGTCAAAGACACAACGAAGAAAGGGGGTCCCCCACTCCAAGTGGGGCGTGTGTGCAAAAACTGCACAACAGATACCAATGCTGGAATAAAGCCTTCATTTTATAGAAGAGTAGAAGACTCTTCAATCCCTCAAGAAAAGACGCCAACAGTCATAGAGACTCTTCAAATTTCCAGAAACCATTCAGCTTCACAAAAAGGCGTCCACTTTACAAGGCAATATAAAATCGTTATTTTAAAATAACAACTCCTTCAAAAAGGTGTCCACTTTATTTCTCAAGGCTTTTTAACTTTATTAAAAATTAAATCACCTTTATGATAGCATACCCTTCCAAGTCCCCCTTTTAAACACAACTTAAGTTGTCTTACTAGGCCAAGGGGTCAACTGCAAATTATAACCTTAACGCCTTTATTCATCATAAAAAAGCCTTTAGAAGTCGGACATGAATTGCAAATAATTGCTCCAACTGGAAATGAAGAACTGAAAGCTCACAAACATCATACTGCCAAAATTAGAATTTACTATAAATAGTAAACTCACAGAAATGCCAAAGAACCTTAGAACTGGAAACCCTGATTTTTCCTCACACACGCCTACAGGCTTCCAGAATAGACTGATGAGTATCAGAACAGATTACTGATGAGAAGGGGACATTACAGTCCGCCCTCCTCGAGATTGCTTGTCCTCAAGCAATTGAAAAGACGGATGCAACAAAATCTGTTCTCCTTCCCATGTGGCATCTTCAATAGGAAAATTCCTCCATCTAACCAAGTATTCTTTGATTGTCCTCCTCCTCAAAGAATGCTCTCTAGTATCAAGAATTTCTTCAGGAATCAACACCAACTGACTTTCCTCATCCAATGGAGGTAATTCTGAAGTAGCCACCGCGTTGTGTCCAAGTGCCTTCTTGAGGCGTGACACATGAAATACATTATGCACTTTGCTTTTAGTTGGAAGATCCAACTCATAAGCAACTTCACCAATCCTTTTGGTGACTTTGAAAGGACCATAGAAACGTGGCTTCAACTTTTCTGCACCACTTTTCTTGAGAGAAGATTGTCTATATGGCTGAAGCCTCAAGTAGACCATGTCCCCAACTTCAAAAGACCTCTCAACACGCTGCTGATCAACGTATAACTTCTGCTGATTTTGAGTTTGTTGTAGATTTTCCTTGAGAGATTTCAAGATGTCTTGGCTCTGTTGTAACATATCCTGTGCTTGTGGAGCTCTACTATTACCAAACACTAAATCAACAAAATTAGTAGCTTCATATCCATAAAGAGCCATGAAAGGTGACATCTTAATTGACATGTGATAAGAAGAGTTATAACAATACTCTCCTAAATGAAGCCATTTAATCCAAGCTCTTTGCTGTCCTAAAACATAGTTTCTTAGGTAGCCCTCTAACCATTTGTTAACAATTTCTGATTGCCCATCTGTTTGTGGGTGATAACTAGTGCTTGGAGTAATGTGATGTCCCCTCTCTAGTCAGTCACCTGATGCAGTGTGTTAGCCCTTTTCTTGGACCCTCGTGGGCTAACTGGATTGGTTAGAGGGTCAATGGTACCTTCTGGAGAGTTCGGTCGATTTCGTTTTCTAAGATCGTGGATAGGCTCATTGCAGGCCTTGGCAGTACAAGAGTTTCTTTGCTTCTGACGGCATTGAATTCTGTTGAGAATTGAGGGAGATAGGCTTACTTAAGTGATTTAAGTTAATTTTTAACTTAAAGTCTTTTTATAAAGTCAAATTGACTTTATAATTCTTATTTCACTTAATAATTCTTATTTCACTTAAATTAAGTCTAAAGTGAATATTTTAATGTTATATCTTTTATTCACTTAAAGGAGGTGCCAAAAATAAAAAAGAAGACTATGGAAAGTGACTTAAGTTTATTTCCATAAATTTAAATGAGCTAAAGCCCTAAAATGTACGACTTTCTTAGGTTTTCACCTCCTTTGCTTTATAAGGGATTTGGGCAATGAGAAACTCATCTTTTTGAATATTTCAACTTTTCCTTGGAGGTTTTTTCCCTTGCTTTCAGCCTGTGATCAGGTTTGCAGCAAATCCACTATTGGAGAACGAAATCTCTTCAATGTGAGCACTTGTGAAGTTGTGAGAGATCAGCTGAATTAGTGTAGATTGAGAGAGCTTCATTTCAGAAGTTCTGTAGTGCTTCAACAGATTTTTGTAGTGTTCTTCATAAAAAACAGAGGGTTTATTAGTTGCTGTTCTTCCTTCACCATGGCAGACTTCATGGCTGTTTGGGCACACCTTCAGAGATGGTTTTTGGTGCTTTTTGTTTGAAAGGGCGTGGCACTTGCAAGGAAGGTTTTTTTGGCTTTTTGGAGAAACGTCTTCTTTCTGAGGATCTCTCTTCATGAACTTGGGCGCCCTACCTATACTTCTCTCTGGCTTCAGTTTCAAAATAAACTTTGCAATCTGTAACTCTCTACTCCAGTTTTCGTCAGTTCTTCACTATGCTGGTCGGATTTCTTATTTAAAAAATCTGGAGGCTTTCGGGTATGTTTGTATGTTTTAAATCCATTGTTGATGATAATAAACACCTTCTACAATTTCAGTTTGATTAAATTTGCTCAAGTTTTCATTTTGTGAGCTTTTATATGATGCGCCCCTTCTCTTCTGTCTACAAAATTTCTCTAAAAAACTAAAAAACACAAATAGACTTAAAAAAAAGACAGGGGTTTGAGCAGTGAGCTAGCAAGGCTCATCACAGTGGTATCAGAGCTCTGATCCTGCCAGCTTGTGGGATTTGAAAAAAATTTATGAAGTCACACCAGGAGGGTTTTGACAAGTTCTACTCTCGTGGGGGCCCTAGAAATCAAAGAGGTGATCATAATCCTTTTCCATCATTTCCATTTGACGAACAGGAGGAGGAAATAGACTGGGATAATATGGCTAACAGGGAAGGAGAAAGTTCTCATATGAACAAAGAGGATAGAGAAGCTAGAGATGTGCTAAGAGGTATGGTTGCAGGTCAAGAACAGGTAGCAAATATTCTCCAGCAACTCAGCACAAATGTAGAGAACTTAACACTTCAGAGAGGCCAGCATCCAGGGCATGATCATGAGGGCAGTATCCATGGCGCACCTCATAGACCCATTGTTCCAGCTCGCACTTTTGTGAGAGCAACATGTCCTACCTTCACCAGGAATGATACGGAGGATGAGGAAGAGGTTGAACAGGGTGGTGAGATTAATTTTACAGATAACATCATGGTTATGCATGATGAATGGGATGCATTGCCACCTAGAGTTAAGGAGCACCTTAACTTTGATAGATTCATGAGCTAGAGGAGAGAACATAACAGAAACAGGAATGATAGGAGGCCTTGGTACAAGCACAATGATCTTAGACAGGCTACCAATAAACTCACCTTGGCGAACTATGATGGTAGTGGTAGAGTTACAGTACGTGCTTGGATCAGCAAGTTAGATACATTCTTGACTCTACGACCCATGCCCGAGGAAGATGCTATTCGTTTTGCAGCACTTCACCTTGATGGCGTAGCTCATGATTGGTGGATTCATGGCATGTTTACTCTTCACCATGATCAGATTACTTCATACCAGGAGTTCACAGATAGACTGGTAGAGAGGTTTGACAAACGTGATCCCGAGCTATTTTTCAGAGACCTAACACAGCTGAAACAGCTAGGTAGTTTGGAGTCATATATTGGGGAGTTTCAAAGATTGTCAGTTATGGTTATAGGCATTTCTGAGAGGAGGCTGATCATACTCTTCATTGAGGGACTTTTCGAGCCTATGAAAGGATGGATCAAGGCATTTGATCCCCCTACATTACAGGAAACCATGAGGAAAGCTCGCAGCATGGAGCTCACTACTCCTCGAAAGCAATTTGGCACCAAACCTTCTACTTCTTACAATGAACATAAATCTGATCCGAAAAAAGCTGATAATGCTGATCATAAGAAGAAATATACAGCACCTTTGGATCAAGAAACCATGAATGATCTTCGTAGGAGGAGACTTTGTTTTTACTGCAAGGGCCCTTATGACCAAAATCATGATTGCCCCCTCAAACCTAAAGGGCAAAACATGAACATGGAGTGGTTTTATGAGGGAGAAGAAGTGACTGATTTTTTTGATCAGCAAGCTCCAATTTATGATACAGATGGAGAAGAATCAGAAGATGAGGCTGAAATTGTAGTAGAAACTGAGTTAAAGGAGGCTCATTTATCCAGCATGCAGAGAGAGGGATCTTTTAGACTCCATGGGGTCTTGGCTGGTCAAAGAGTCATATCTCTTTTAGATACAGGTGCAACTCACAATTTTATTGACTCACGTTTGGTGGAGAAAAGAGGAATTCAAACTCAGCAGTTTGAAGGCATTCGAGTCAAGGTTGCTGATGGATACACTCTCACTTGCGAGAGGATGGTTCCAGACTTGCCTTTGAAACTCAATAACTATGAGTTTAAGGCAGATTTTTATGTTGTGAACATGGGAGGAACTGATATAGTTCTCGGCATGAAGTGGCTTCATGCTATAGGAGAGTTCACACTTAATTTGAACGACATGGAGATGAAATTCAAAGTTCATGGCACAAAACATGTTCTAAAAGCCATCAAGGACAGCAATGTGAAAGAAATTTCACTCAAAAGAATGGAACGTTTGGTTCGTCATGACATGGTAGATTGGGTAGCTGAATGCAAGTTAATGCCTTCACATTTGGATCAGCCAGTTTCTTCTTACCATCCAGATGTACAAAAACTCAGAACCAAACATACCAAGGTTTTCAGTGCAATCCCACCAGGTAGACCTCCTGATAGAGGTATTGAGCATATCATAGAGCTGGATGAGGGCACGAAACCTATCATGATCACTCCTTATCGGCACCCCAAACGCTTGAAAGATGAAATTGAGAAGACCATCAAAGAACTTTTGGCTATGGGGCACATTAGGCCGAGTAAGTCACCCTTTGCTTCATCAGTTGTTTTGGTGAAGAAAAAAGATGGTACACTCAGAATGTGTATTGATTATAGAATGCTTAACAGGAGAACTATAAAGAATAGATATCCTATTTCGCGGATTGATGAGTTGATAGATGAGCTTCATGGAGCTTGCTACTTCTCAAAGATTGATTTGAGGACAGGTTATCATCAGATCAGAGTTCGAGAGGAGGACATAGAGAAAACCGCATTCAGATGTCACTGTGGACACTTTGATTTCTTGGTTATGCCTTTCGGTTTAACCAATGCTCCAGCCACATTTCAGTCCACTATGAACAGGGTTTTCCATCCTCAATTGAGGAAACATGTGTTGGTGTTCTTCAATGACATCCTAGTCTATAGTAGATCTTGGGAAGAACACATGGTTCACCTAGATGAGGTTTTGAGCATACTTGACAGGGAGTCCTTGTACGCCAAGGAGTCCAAGTGTGCGTTGGGCATGGCCGAGCTTTTGTATTTGGGTCACATTATCAGCAGTGAGGGAGTTAGCATGGATCCAGAGAAGGTTCGAGCTATCATTGATTGGCCTACACCTGAGACATTGACACAACTCAGGGGATTTGTAGGATTATGTGCCTTCTATCGTCGGTTCGTTAGTGGATTCTCGCGGCATGCTGCGCCACTAACTGATTTGACTAAGAAGGGTGCATTTGTGTGGACACCATTAGCATAGGCGTGCTTTGAGAAGTTCAAACTTCTCATGACTTCATGTCCAGTGTTGGCTTTGCTGGATTTCACCAAACCCTTTGAGTTACATTGTGATGCCAGTGGTGAGGGAATTGGTGCAGTCATTATGCAGGATCGTCATCCTATAGCTTTCGAGAGCAGGAAGCTGAGAGGTCCTGAGGGGAGCTTTAGCATCTATGATAAGGAGATGCATCATGCATGCCATGGCTAAATTCAGGCAATACTTGATTGGTAATAAATTTTGTGTTAAAACCGATCATAATAGTCTGAAACATTTCTTTGGACAGCGGGATTTAAATGAAAGACAACAGAAATGGGTCAGCAAACTTCAGTCCTATGATTTTGACATCTCCTATGTCAAGGGTACTCAAAATGTAGTTGCTGATGCATTATCTCGCCGTCCTCACTTGAGCTCCATTACACAGATTTCAGAAGATTGGAGACATATGATTGTAGCTGAGTATGCTAAGAACTCGTGGGCTTCTAGCATAGTGGATGGAACAGTACAGGATGCCAGATACTCACTTGCAGATGATCTTATCATTTACAAAGGGAGGATATTTCTAGTTCCAGATTCAGAGATGAGGAACCAAGTTTTGAGATCATTTCATGATGCACCTATGGCAGGACATCCCGGGTACTTTAAGACCTATAGGCAGGTACGGGAAAGATTCTCTTGGAAGGGTCTCAAATCCTTTGTTCTCCAGTATGTCAGGGAATGCCTTGTTTGTCAGCAGAACAAGCAAGAACACACATACCCTGCAGGATTACTTCAGCCGCTTCCTATCCCTGAGAGGAAGTGGGAATGCTTGTCTATGGACTTCATTACGGGCTTGCCGAAAGCTCAAGGGAAAGACAACATTTTTGTGGTGGTAGATCGATTGACGAAGTATGCTCATTTCTTCTCAATCACTACTACGCACACAGCTACTCAGGTGGCAGATTTGTTCTTTCGTGAGGTATTCAGGTTGCATGGTTTGCCTCGGAGTATAGTCAGTGACAGGGACAGCAGGTTTATGAGTAACTTCTGGCAAGAGTTATTCAAGCTATGCGGAACAGAACTCACTCTGAGTACTAGCTACCACCCACAGACAGATGGGCAGACTGAGATAGTCAACAAATGGGTGGAGGGATACTTACGGAATTATAGTTCAGGGCAGCAGAAGGCATGGGTGAGATGGTTATACCTTTGTGAGTATTGCTACAATACCACTCATCACATGAGCATTCAGATGACCCCTTACCGAGCCTTATATGGATATGATGCTCCGAGCTTTCTAGACTTGTTACTGAGTGATAGTAGAGTACCTAGTGCTGGTGATCTATTGCAGGAGAACCAGGATATTATGAGAGCACTCAGAGAGAATATACAAAAAGCTCAGAATCAGCAAAAGCAATATGCTGATTAGAGGCGAGTGGAGCGATCTTTCGAGATCGATGATTTGGTGTATTTGATGCTCCAGCCTTATAGGCAGTCCACCCTTCGTAAGAAGGGCACAGAGAAACTTAAGCCTCGTTACTATGGACCATTTAGAGTTGTCAGACGGGTTGGTGAAGTGGCTTATGAGTTAGATCTTTCGATGGATAGCAAGGTTCACAATGTGTTCCATGTTTCACGCCTCAAAAAGGCATTGGGACCACATGTGATTCCTTCTGTTGATTTACTACCCCTGGATGATGAGGGGAAGTTGATATTGGTTCCTGAGGCCATTCTGGATTCTAGAGAGCGTCATCTTCGAAGAAGGGTTATCAGGGAATACTTGGTGAAGTGGAAGGATCTACCAGCAGAGGATGCGACTTGGGAGGGTGACAGTGTTTTACAGCATCCAGCTTTGAGTTTGCTTGCGGACAAGCAAATTCGGGGAGGGCGGACTGTGATGTCCCCACTCTAGTCAGTCACCTGATGCAGTGTGTTAGCCCTTTTCTTGGACCCTTGTGGGCTAACTGGATTGGTTAGAGGGTCAGTGGTACCTTCTGGAGAGTTCGGTCGATTTCATTTTCTGAGATCATGGATAGGCTCATTGCAGGCCTTGGCAGTACAGGAGTTTCTTTGCTTCTGACGGCATTGAATTCTGTTGAGAATTGAGGGAGATAGGCTTACTTAAGTGATTTAAGTTAATTTTTAACTTAAAGTCTTTTTATAAAGTCAAATTGACTTTATAATTCTTATTTCACTTAAATTAAGTCTAAAGTGAATATTTTAATGTTATATCTTTTATTCACTTAAAGGAGGTGCCAAAAATAAAAAAGAAGACTATGGAAAGTGACTTAAGTTTATTTCCATAAATTTAAATGAGCTAAAGCCCTAAAATGTACGACTTTTTTAGGTTTTCACCTCCTTTGCTTTATAAGGGATTTGGGCAATGAGAAACTCATCTTTTTGAATATTTCAACTTTGCCTTGGAGGTTTTTTCCCTTGCTTTCAGCCTGTGATCAGGTTTGCAGCAAATCCACCATTGGAGAACAAAATCTCTTCAGTGTGAGCACTTGTGAAGTTGTGAGAGATCAGCTGAATTAGTGCATATTGAGAGAGCTGAATTTTGGAAGTTCTGTAGTGCTTCAACATATTTTTGTAGTGTTCTTCATCAAAAACAGAGGGTTTATTAGTTGCTGTTCTTCCTTCACCATGGCAGACTTCATGGCTGTTTGGGCACACCTTCAGAGATGGTTTTTGGTGCTTTTTGTTTGAAAGGGCGTGGCACTTGCAAGGAAGGTTTTTTTGGCTTTTTGGAGAAACGTCTTCTTTTGAGGATCTCTCTTCATGAACTTGGGCGCCCTACCTATACTTCTCTCTGGCTTCAGTTTCAGAATAAACTTTGCAATCTGTAACTCTCTACTCCAGTTTTCGTCAGTTCTTCACTATGCTGATCGGATTTCTTATTTAAAAAATCTGGAGGCTTTCGGGTATGTTTGTATGTTTTAAATCCATTGTTGATGATAATAAACACCTTCTACAATTTCAGTTTGATTAAATTTGCTCAAGTTTTCATTCTGTGAGCTTTTATATGATGCGCCCCTTCTCTTCTATCTACAAAATTTCTCTAAAAAACTAAAAAACACAAATAGACTTAAAAAAAAAGACAGGGGTTTGAGCAGTGAGCTAGCAAGGTTCATCACAAGTAAGCACTGTCCCAATCAATCTGAAGATTTCTTGCCAAAAAACACTTAGGAACTTGCTGTCCCTATCACTGACAATAGTTTTAGGCAATCCATGCAAACGAAAAACCTCTCTAAAAAACAATTCAGCCACTTGAGCTGCTGTAAATGAAGTGGTGACAGCAAAGAAATGAGCAAATTTTGTTAGTCTATCAACCATAACAAAAATACAATCACGTCCTTACACCTTGGGCAACCCCGTGATGAAATCCATGGCAATACTTTCCCATTTCTGATTCGGAATGGGCAAGGGCTGTAGTAGACCAGTTGGATAAGAGTGTTCATTTTTGTTTCTTTGATAAATCGGACACTCTCTAATGTAGTTCGAGACTTCTTCTTTCAACCCTTTCCAAGTGAATCTTTCACGAATCTGCTTATAAGTCTTGAAAATCCCTTGATGACCAGCAAGGGGAACATCATGAAAATATTGTAGAATCTTCTTTTTAAGCTTAGATTCTTGCACTAAAAAGATTCTATCTTTATAGTAAATTATCCCATCAACCAACTTATACCTTTCATCAACCAAATGTCCTTCTAGCAAGCTGGTTGCAAACTGATTTTTAACATAATCAGCAGCAATTAACTCCTTCCAATTTGCTGATAACTCATAAAGTGACTTGAAATGAGGCCTTCTTGAAAGAGCATCAACCACTATGTTATTTTTCCCTTCGACATATTCAATGTCAAAGTCATATGCTTGGAGCTTACTTACCCACTTCTGCTGCCTTTCATTCAAATCCTTTTGGCGCATAAAATGTTTAAGACTGTTGTGGTCAGTCTTAACAACAAATTTACTTCCCACTAAGTATTGACGAAATTTAGACAAAGCATGCATGATGGCAAGCATCTCTTTGTTATAAATTGAGTAAGTTTTTTCTGCTCCTCTCAACTTCCGGCTTTCGAAGACAATGGGATGTTTGTCTTGCATTAGAACAGCTCCAACACCTTCACCTGAAGCATCACACTGTAGTTCAAAAGATTTTGTAAAATCCGGAAGAGCCAACATTGGACATGTACTCATGATTTGCTTAAACTTATCAAAAACTTCTTGTGCCTTCTTAGTCCAAAGAAAAACTCCTTTCTTTGTAAGATCTGTGAGAGGTGTTGCTTGATGAGAATATCCTTTCACAAATCTTCTATAGAATCCACATAACCCTAAAAATCCTCTCAAATGAGAAATATTCTTTGGAGTTGGCCAATCAAGAATGGCTCTTATCTTTTCAGGATCAACTTTCACACCCTTTGAACTGATAATGTGGCCAAGATATAAGAGTTCTGTCATCCCGAACTCACACTTTGATTCTTTGGCGAACAAACATTCCGCCTCTAAAATACTAAGCACTTCTTCCAAATGCTTAAGGTGCTCTTCCCATGACTTACTGAAATGAGAATGTCGTCGAAGAAGACAAGCACAAACTTCCTCAATTGCTGTCTAAAAATTTTGTTCATACAAGATTGGAATGTAGTTGGAGCATTTGTCAAACCAAAAGGCATGACAAGAAATTCAAAATGCCCAAAATGGCATCTAAACGTTGTTTTCTCTATATCCGCCTCCCTCATTCTAATTTGATGATAGCTTGAATGAAGATCAATCTTCGAGAAGAACATAGCCCCATGGAGCTCATCAATAAGCTCATCAATTCTAGGGATAGGATATCTATTCTTGATGGTCTTCTGATTTAATGCACAGTAGTCAACACACATACGCATTGTGCCATCTTTCTTTTTGACCAGCACCACTGTAGAAGCAAAAGGACTCTTGCTTGGTCTAATGAAACCACTTTCCAAAAGCTCCTTGATGGTTTTTTCAATCTCATCTTTCTGCTTCTTTGGATAACGGTAAGGTGTAGTCATGACAGGCTTTGCTCCCTCTTCCAACTCAATTACATGCTTAGAACCCCTTTCAGGAGGTCTTCCAGGAGGTAGGCTTCCAAAGACTTTGCTCTTCTTTGAAAGTAAGACTTGAATATCAGGGTGATATTGCCTTTTCTCCTCCACTGGATCAGTTGGTAGAACCAAACATTCAGCAGCCCATTCAACCTGATCGTGACGGATCAGCCTTTCCATCCTCTTCAAAGACACAATTTGAGGGCCCCCATTTGACATCCCTCTTAGAACAACCTTCCTTCCATTAGATTGAAATTTAAGCTCCATAGTTTGCAAATTTAATGTGATCTCACCAAGAGATCGCAGCCATTGTATGCCCAACACAACATCAGTGTCTCCAATTCCCACCACAAAAAAATCATCTTTAATCTCATATTTTCCTAATTGCATAGAGAGGTTAGGAATCTTCCTTGTGCAAGACATAGTAAAACCATCTGCAACCATTACCTTGAAACTATCAAATTCCTCAGTCTTCAAACCCTTTTTTGCAACTAATCCTTCATCAATAAAATTGTGAGTTGCTCTGGTATCAATTAGAGCAACTATTCTTTGTGAATTCACCACTCCATGAACCCGAAAGGACTCATGTTTTTGAAAACTTGATAGTTGTGCAAAAGCACTACCATCTCCCACCTCATCGGACTTCTCTTCTGGATCTTCTTCACCTTCACTACCGCTGATTCGTATTGCTGATTAGACGAATCAGATTCTGATCCATAATCAGAATAGCCCTCCATTCGATTTGCTTTGCCTCTTCCATAGCAATGGTGACCCTTAACCCAAGGTTCACGGCAAGTGTAACAAACTCCATCTTTTCTAAGTTGTTCTTTGAGCTCTTCTGACAACCTTGGTAGAAACTTCTTGGGCAGATTTGAAGAATGTTTTTTATCTTTCTTATGGTTGAATGGTTTTGAATGAAACTTAGGCCTTGGGGCTGCCAACTTCATGCTCCTAGCTTTCTTGATAGCTTCATCTAACATTGGTGGATCAAAAGCTTTGACCCAACCCTTCAAAGGCTCCATTAAACCTTCAGCAAAAAGAACCACAAGTCTTCTTTCAGTAATGTTAGGCACCATTACTGACAACCTCTGAAAATCAGCAACATAATTTTCTAAAGATCCTTGCTGTTTCAACTGTGCCAATTCTCTGAATCTCAACTCAGGATCCTTGGTATCAAATCTCTCGATCAGTGTGTTGGTAAACTCATCATAGGTACAAATGAGGTTATGGCCAAGAGTGACTAGACCATGAGTGAGCTATTCCATCCAAATGCAAAGTAGCAAACTTTATAGCATCTCCTTCTGGCATGGGTCTGAGAGAGATAATTATCTAGCTTCTGCACCCAAGATCTAGCTGTGCACTTATTACTACCATCAAAATGCTCCATAGTAATCTTTCCCAATGCTTGGTAGAAATCATTTCTAGGTGCCATAGGAGGACGTTGCTCATTCCTTCATTTCTCCGACTCCTTTGATTCATGAATTGATCAAAGGTCCAAGTACCTCTCAAGTCAAGAGGTAAAGAAACGTACTCCAAGTAAGCTTGACGTGCATGATGAGCAAAGTTTGGTGCAGCCTCAACCGGTTGTTGCTCTTCCACAGTCGTGAAGACAGGAAAAAGAGGTCTAGAGGATGACCCACTAGGAATTGCGGCATGCTAACCCACAATTCTGTTTCTGGTATTCACCTCAGGACTGCCATTATTGTTATTCCCATTAACTCCACTGCTTTCTCCAGTTGAGTTATTTTGGGGCTGAATGATATTCTGAGTTGCTTGCTGATCCAACTTGGACAATAAACGGGACATCATGTCTATCATCCTGTCAAACTTCTTCTCAACTCTGTCCCTCTCTTCATTATCTTTCCTTACACTGTCTGACATTATTTCAACTGTGTGTTCAACTTCTTCCACTGACTTTTCTGAACCTTCCATTGTTTTGCCAAGATCTCTTAAGACTCCTGAGAAAGTCTCTGCCTCTGGAACTGTCAGAAACTGATGGGGAATTCTAGCCTGACTTCTGGTGTATGGCCTAGTGTTTCTTTCACTCATTAGATAACCAACTGCAAACTGCCATAGGATGGCAGGGTCTTCTGCTCTGATACCACTGAAATATGCTAACCAATTTTTTCAAAGAAATTACACAACATAACCAGCAATAGTTAACTGGATTACCGTTAGCATCAAACTGAAAACCAAGCTTAAAGGGACTCGACGCCAAGAATGCACACTCAATCCAAATGATGGAAGGGTGTTGTCATATGGCGGAGAAATAAAAGAACAGTACTTGAAAGAAACTATTCAACGTCAAGAATGTGCACTCAAGATCCCACTGAGGGCGAGGTGCTAACATATGACGGAGTGTTAAATTGAAAGCTAGAAATTAATAGGCGGATAACCGGCCATGAAGCTATTACAAACTAATTCATCCGCTGCGGCGGGCATTCACAAAATTGTGGGGATTCACCACTATGAAGTGGGTATAAGAGTGTTACAATCAAATTATCCTCACTGGCGGTAAACCATCCAGGGGTACTTATGTGAGAAGAAGAAGAATTAATTGCAGCAATTAAAACTGGAATAGTACTACTGTTTACAGTTTGTACAAATAAGAAATAAGCTGCAAATTACATAAAAATTACAATAGTCTTCAAACACATGAGTCATAGATGATCTCTTACAATTATTTAACTCTCTAACTGCTGATAATGAATCAAAAATCAGAACTTTCAAAGGTCTGATACAGAAAACAGTAAACTGGAAATGTCAATCTGCAACTATGAAAAACAATGAAATGTTCAAAACTCACTCAATTCACCTCCGAATCGAATGCCGTCTTTTGCTGTGTCTTCTTAGAAGGTAGGCGAACATATTTTGATCATCAAACAGCAACCAAACTGCACCTATATTTCTGGCACAATTCCCAAAGCTTCTATGAATGGTACGACCCTCTTCAAGGGCGATTTTGGCATTAAAAATCAGAAACTTCAAATTTAAATCTCAAACTTTGCAAAAGGGGGCGCCTTGGCTTAGCAAACACTCAGCAAAAATACCCATAATCATAATAAATTTATTCTAGGAGATGTATTCAAATTTTCACTTTCAGCTGTGTATGAATCAGCAACTCAAAAACTGGAATTATCATCAAAACTTCTTTAGTTGAGCACAATCTGCTAGTCTGGATGAGAAGTAGCAAATTCCAACTAGGTGTTGTATTTCAAGCACGAAATTGGTTAAAGGCTAGGAGGTAGCATCCTCGAAGCAAGGTTTCATTTGTCATTCCAACAGCATAACAGTATGATAACATGAATGGATACCAATGCTGGAATAAAGCCTTCATTTTATAGAAGAGTAGAAGACTCTTCAATCCCTCAAGAAAAGACGCCAACAGTCATAGAGACTCTTCAAATTTCCAGAAACCATTCAGCTTCACAAAAAGGTGTCCACTTTACAAGGCAATATAAAATCTTTATTTTAAAATAACAACTCCTTCAAAAAGGCGTCCACTTTATTTCTCAAGGCTTTTGAACTTTATTAAAAATTAAATCACCTTTATGATAGCATACCCTTCAAGTACCCCTTTTAAACACAACTTAAGTTGTCTTACTAGGCCAAGGGGTCAACTGCAAATTATAACCTTAACGCCTTTATTCATCATAAAAAAGCCTTTAGAAGTCAAACATGAATTGCACATAATTGCTCCAACTGGAAATGAAGAACTGAAAGCTCACAAACATCATACTGCCAAAATTAGAATTTACTATAAATAGTAAACTCACAGAAATGCCAAAGAACCTTAGAACTGGAAACCCTAATTTTTCCTCACACGCCTACAGGCTTCCAGAATAGGCTGATGAGTATCAGAACAGATTATTGATGAGAAGGGGACATTACAGAAAGCATTTTCAAACTTGAGTTGCCCTAATTTCTCATTGACTCTTTATAATCTCATTTTGGGGCCTCATTTATTAATGTCTAAGTTGGTTGCATAATGGGATGTTGTTGGATTTTCTCCAAAGGTCTATAGTTTGGTGTTGAAGACAAAAACCCTCTTCATTCAAGAGTTGGTTTCGATGGTGAAAGATCCACTCTAGTCAGTTGGGTGTGATTCCACTCAGGGGTCACTTTGGTGCTTCATAGATATTCAGTTTTTCAGTATTTTTGGTATTGAAAGATGAAGATTTTTGAATATTTTTGAGATGTTGCTTACTGGGTTTGGTGTGATTGATCTTGGTTTGGTTGGGACTAGTTATGACGTTGAATTTCAAGGAGGTTTTTGAAGGTTTGAATCTAATAACAGTGATTTTTTGAACATTACATTTCTAGGATAGAAGTTGGTAGTTTGATCATAACTTCGTATCGGTTAGGGTTTGCATTTTGAGTGTTGGTTCTACATAAGCTCCTCATCAAGGTACCCTAGATTATATATTTACATGAATTTATTAGTAAAAACCTGATTTGTTAGAGCAGATCGCCCTTCTCAGGTTGGAGTCCTATTTGTGGTGATTTCTAGATTTTAGGCATGCTATTGTATAGACCGTTTATGCCATTGTTAGGGTCTGAAACGTTGGTTATTTGCACTAGGATTGCAAGGAGTTTGCTGGTCTATCTCATTGGTGAAAGATATTGCAAGTTTGTGTTGATGTTTAGCCGCGAGCCTCTACTTCCAGTCATGATTTCCATAAGGCAATAAATTAAATATAGCCTAACGGCTATTTATTTATTGGAGACATCTTTTAGTGAAGAGGCGCTTCACTTAAATGTTAAATAATATTTATTTTATGTGGCCGACTTCATTCGCCACCCTTTGTGTGAGACACAACCTTTCAAATTGGAGGTCGACCTTTCCTCTACCAAGGGATGCGATTATTGGTGACTCTCTCTTCGATTGGTATATAAGGGAGGCGCTGTTCTTTACTTCATCATCCATTCTATTCATTGTCAAGAAGTGCAAATTCATCTACAACAAGGAGTTCGATATTGAGTTCAATATTTATCTTCATAGAGATCGATATTATTGAAGGAGTTTGATATTATTGTTTTAGATTGCACCAAGTGTGGTGCTGATTGATTCGGCCTTGTCTTTGGCCTCATTGTAAAAGCGAATTGCTTTCTATTATTCAATATATAAGAGATATATTGTTGTTGGGTTTTTCTCCCTCAAGTTGGAGGGTTTTCCCAGGGTATATGTTGTGTCAAATTGTTTAAATTTGTTCTATATCTGCTTATTTAATATCTAATCCTAAAACTAACATGGTATTAGAGCAGGTTTAAGCAAGATCGTGATCAGATTTATATAAGCAGTATTATCTTTCTCCATTACTTTCATCTTTGTGTGTATCTTATCTACAAAAATGGTGAATGGTCTCAAGGTTGAAGATAGACTTGATGGTGCCTCTAACTTCACCTTTTGGAAGTTTAGAGTTCTCATTGCATTGGAAGAAAATGACATTCTTGAGTTTGTGGAGAAAGAGGTACCCAAACCTTCCGATGAGACTGAGTAGACACAATGGAGGAAGAATGGCACAAAGGCCAAGAAGATATTGATTGATTTTGTGAAGGATCACCCTGTGCCTATTATCTCCAAGTTGAAGACAGCAAGAGAGATGTTCAAGACCTTGGAGGGACTATATGAGATCAATAATACAAGCAGAGCTCTTGCATTGAGGCAACAACTTCATCACATCAAGATGGCAAAAGGAGATTCAGTCGTCTCCTTCATGAAGATCACCAAGTTGAGATATCAGCTTTGCGCCACTGGTAATATGGTTGATGATAAAGATTTAGTCATGTTGGCACTTAACGGTCTTCCTCAATCTTGGGAGCCATTTATCCAAGGTATTAGTGGAAGATCGAAGCTACCAAAGTTTGATCGACTTAGGGCAGATTGTATTCAAGAGGAATCAAGATTGGCAGCAAGAGGTAATGGTTGAAGTTCTAACAATGAAGACAATCATGTACTTACTGCTCAAACATCGAAGAGGAAAGGAAGAGAAGGAAGGAAAGGCAATTTCAAGAGAAACAGAGATAGAAGATCAGATGGTGCTCCTGAATCTAAGAAGAAGGATCTCTCCCATATACAGTGCTTTAGATGTGACAAGTTTGGTCACTATGCGAGAGATTGTGCAACAAGACCCAAGCAACATGCTTCTACTGCGGATGTGAATGATGTCTCTCCTCAAAAGGATTCAAGATATAATTCAAGGGGATTTCTATTTATCTCAGCCCTATCAAGCAATGTTCCAACCGACAGCAGGACGTGGTTGATTGATAGTGGCGCCTCTCGTCACATTATTGGATTTAGAGAGCATCTTTCAGATTTGGTGGAGAGAGATACCAACATTCAAGTTATAATTGGAGATGATGCATGCTATTCAGTGAAAGGTGCTGGAGCCTCCTCTCTTCACCCAAATTCCGACATCTCTCTTCATTTGAGCGATGTGTTGTTCATACCAAGTATCAAGAGGAACCTTGTATCAATTTCAGCCTTGGAGGACAAAGGATATCAAGTTACATTTTGCGAGGGAAAAGTTCTTGCTTGGCTGAAGAACTCTAGCATCAAGACAACCCAAGTGATTGGTGTTCGGCAAGAGAGTCTTTATAGACTTTCCATTCGTCCAATGCAAGCATTGTTACATGATTCTACCAGTTCAAGTGAGCTTTGGGATAGAAGACTTCCTCACCTCCATTTCATAATTCTTCCATCCATGCAGAAGATGGTCACTGGCCTTCCAAAACTCAATTAAGAGCATGATGGTACTTGCCGAGGATGCGCATTGGGTAAGAATACTAAAGGTCCTTTTCATAGTAGTGAAAGTAGATCAAAATGTATTCTAGATCTTGTTCATTCTGACTTGTGTGGTCCAATGTCTATTGCATCTTTGAGTGGTTTTTGGTATTATGTAATTTTCATTGATGACTACTCTAGAAAGACTTAGATTTATTTCTTAAAGACTAAGGAATCTAAAAAGGTATTTGAGAAATTCAAAGAGTTTAAGGCTCAAGTAGAGAATTTATCCGGGAAGAGGATCAAAGTTCTAAGATCTGATAACGGAGGAGAATACATCTCTGGAGGCTTCTGTAACTTCTGTATCGAGGCACGGATTAAGAGGGAGTTTTGTGTCCCCTACAATCCGCAACAAAACGGTGTTGCAGAAAGGAAGAATAGATCCATTGTTGAGGCAGCTAAAGCCATGATCCATGATCAAGACTTTCAAACCTTCCTTTGGGTAGAAGCATCTAGAACTGCAGTGTATGTTCAAAATCGGTGCCTTCATCGTATTTTGGAGAATATGACTCTTGAAGAAGCCTTCACAGGTGTGAAGCCTGAGATTAGTCACTTGAGAATCTTTGGTTGTCCTGTTTACATACATGTACCTAAAGATAAGAGAACTAAGTTAGAACCATTTGGCAAGAAAGGAATATTTGTGGGCTACAGTGAATCCTCAAAAGCCTATAGGATTTACATTCTAGGTTAGAGATGGATAGAGATCAGCAGGGATGTCACCTTTGAAGAAGATGTTGCATTCAAAAGATCTAAAGGTTCATTCATAATGAAGATTAGGAGACTCCTCAGAACATGGATGTTGATCATACTCTTGAGATTTAGAGGGAGCCTACTGAACCAGAAGAGGATGTTGATCCAGTTGAACCTTTGGAACCAATTGATGGGCCAAGAGATATTGTCATAGGTCAAAAGAGACCTCTGTGGGCTAGGCAAACTATGCAAAGGGCAAAAAAGTTTGCAACACCTAGAGGCACATTCAGAGAAAGCAAAAGACCACAAAAATTTCCAAGCTATGTTGCATTAATGAGTCATATCATTGAATCTGAGCCTTCCAGTGTTGAGGAAGCATCAAGTTAGCAAGTATGGAGAGATGCTATGGCTGAAGAATATCAATCTATCATCAAGAATGATGTTTGGGATATTGTACCAAGATCAAAAGGGAAATCAATTGTATCTTCTAAATGGCTTTTCAAGATCAAGCATGCGGCTGATGGAAGCATTGAGAAGTACAAGGCTAGATTTGTGGCTAGAGGATTCTCTTAGAAAGAGGGAATAGATTATGAAGAAACCTTTGCTCTGGTTGCTCGTTATACATCCATCAGGACTATCATTGCTATTGCAGCAGCTAAAGGATGGAAGTTACATCAGATGGATGTGAAGACAACATTCCTTAATGGTGTAATTGAAGAAGAGGTATACATTGAGCAATTTGATGGCTTTGAGATTCATGGGAAGGAGTCTCATGTTTGTAAATTGAAGAAGGCTTTGTATGGCCTTAAGCAGGCTCCTCGTGCTTGGTATGAGAGGATTGATCGTTACCTAATGAGCTTGGGCTTCTCCAAGAATGATGCTGATTCAAATCTTTACTTAAAGGTAGTTGATGGTGAGGCATTGATCTTGGTTCTTTATGTTGATGATCTATTTCTTACAGGAGCAAAATATCTCATTATTAAATGCAAGGAGTTAGCTTTTGAATTTGAGATGAAAGATCTAGGATATAAGCATTACTTCCTAGGATTGGAAGTGTGGCAGAGACCCAATGAGATCATTCTGAGTCAATGGAAGTATACTATAGACATCTTGAAGAGGTTTGGTATGATGGATTGCAAATCCATGTTTGCACCGATGGAAACCAATTTGAAGAAGTTGAGTGAGTCTGCAGCTAGTTCGATCTAGATCCCACTATGTACAGGGAGTTGATTGGATCGTTGATGTATCTAGTCAATATTAGACCAAATATTTGCTATGCAGTGAGTGCACTTAGTCAGTTCATGTGTGAACCAAGGAAAATACACCTAGTTGCAGCTAAACATATCTTGAGATACTTGTGTGGCACAATTGGATATGGCTTGAGATATATTTCTAGTGTAGATCTACAATTGCAAGGATATTTTGATTCTGATTGGGCAAGGAATGTAGCTGATTGGAAGAGCACCTTTGGTTGTTGCTTTAGTTTGGGGTCTGCGATGATT
>VDFB02017324.1:0-11361 GCA_007258455.2 Sequoia sempervirens
CTCCACCATCTCCCATTAACACTCCTTCTTGCATCCTCTGGGCTACAACACAATACTTAGGGGAATGTGGCTTATCACAAGCCTCACAAAAATAATTGTTATTCACCATATACGTTCTCTTCTTTCTCAATGGATCAGGAGTATCCTTGTTTCCAGGCCTATCTATCATAGGTTTTCCATCTTTCCAGTTTGTGTTATAAGGCATATCATGCAGCCTAGGCCTGTCATTCCTATATGTGTCCTCCTGATTATATTGATAATTATTGTTTTGTTGAGGAGCTCTAGGGTTGTCTCTCTTATTCATTATCCCAACAGCCTTTCTGTTGTTCTCAATCATTAATGCTATCTTTTGTGCTTCAGCTAAGTCCCTTGGGAACCCGTTTCTCAGCTCATACCCTGTTCTAGGGTCGAATGCATTCAGGTAAACACTTAATGCTACAGAGTCTGGTAACTTTGATCTGGGAGGTATTCTATTTTGCAGTTTATAGAATCTTCTATTAAAATCAAAGATTGAATCATTCTGACCTTTCTTAATTCACATTAGTTCATGGAGAGCAGCATCTAGTGCACCTAGATTCCCAAATTGTTCAAGGAATTGATCTTGAAATATCTGGAGAGAATAAATAGAAGTTGTTGCCAGGCTATTGAACCAATCCCTAGCTTCCTCAATAAGGTACATCATGAATAACCTCATATGCAAATCTTCATAAGGTACATCCAAATCCTAAATGAAGGCATTGAAACTCCTTAAATGATCCTCGGCAGTGATTGCATTACTCCCTGTGAATTTAGGCACCAAATTTCTCCAAGAACCATCCATAGGATAAGGGTATAACTGAAACCCTGCCAAATCAAATTGTCTAATCATAGTGGTATACTAATGAGGAGGAGGGTTGGGTGGATACTGATATTGATACATAGGATTATTGAATTGTGTATTATGATGTGGCACATGATGTTGACCAGGAGGTGGATATATATTTGTATGTTGTGTAGGAATGTGAGGTGGATGGTTTGGCCGTCTATATTGATTCCCAACTTGATGGTGAAGGACCCCAAATGGATCAGAATACCCTGCACCATGATTACCCTGTTTATGAGGTGGAACGTACTTTGAGGAGCCACCAGCTGTGTGAGTCATGTTCTGAGCTTTCTGTAGTTTGAATTCTCTCATTGCTTGTATCATTTGGGATTTTTCTTGCTCTTCCCTCTCCATTTTCTAAGATTCAAACCGTGCTTTAACTTCTTCATAAGTTAAAGATTCATAATCTTCTTGATGAATTTCCTGATTAGTAGGTCCATTATGATTACCTTGCATTTTTTGGTCATATTCATGCTGAATTCTGACTCTTTCAGATTCAAATCCAGCTTCAAATTCGGCTTGTTTTCTAGCTTCAAATTCTGCTTGTTTCTGAGGGTTGTAAAAAGGATTTTTTTGATCTTCTGGGGTACAAGGCTCTTCAGTTGAACTATCTTTCCATGTGTCAAAACAATTCTCACCATAAGGTATTGCTAATTTGTCTTTGTTTGTCATGCACATGTCCTCACTTACCCCTTTACCCTTGTCAACCTTATCATTTTTGAATGTCCATCTACTATTGCTAGTAGGAGCTCCAGAATGACCTCCCCTAAATTGAGATCTTCTTCCATTCATATTGAAATGTTTTAATAGAGTCGCCACTTACTTTCTTAAAAGTAAGAAAATATTTTTACTTGTTGTTCCCAGCGGAGTCTGTATGTAATATTTCTGACTTTATGATTAAGGCGCAGATTCTTTGTTATTCCCCAGCAGAGTCCCCAATTTGTTAGCTCTCAAAAACGTAGGTTTGAACCACAAAAGGTTGCCAATCTTTCACAACGTTTTAGGGTAACAGACAAGGTCAAAAATACTTTGGACCTTCTACTCTTTAGGTGCTGCTAGACCTAGGCGGATGTACCTAAATGAATTGAGTAGACTTGAATTTTAATCTTCTCCTCTTGCAGTGATTTGTCCACGATGGCAAACGGAAATGAACAAACTAAATCAAATTTGGTATATATTGTATACCAATGCCAAAACTAAAACCTAATATGCTCAGTTAACAGATGTAAAGAAAAATGAATAATCTTGATGGTGAAATGCAGAGACCAGTGCCTTATCGGGTATGCGGAGTCAAATGAAATCTTAATGAGTGACTTCTTTCTGGAGGACATTCAAATTTTTTGGCATATTTTTATTTATAACTTTAGTATAAAGATGCAAGACTATGGTTATTAAGTTCTTCTTACTGATCTAAATGAATTCCCTAATTACTGTGATTAATTGAAAGGATTTAATCCTTCCTTGAAAGAACCTATCAACCAATCACACACATACAACAAATGTGTACTGATAAACCTAACATAAAATTGTTATGTTCATTTAAATAACCAGACAATATCAATTTTAGAGACAACTTAAATAACTCTTTCAATAGGCACAACAAAACAATTGACACCAGAAATACATCAACAAATCAGATAATTCTCATTGATATCTCCATGATTTCAAAACATACACCAGAGTCTCAGATCTGTGGAACATTATGTTTCACAGTATATTTTCTATCCTCTATCCTATTCTACTTATCACTCCTCATTTTGTTTCCAAAATGGAAATTTATACATTGAGAATACGAAAGGCCATATCCTTTCAGAAATTGAAAAGTCACATTTTACAAAACAAAAGATAGAAGATAATTAAGCTCTATTTATCCACAAGTGAGTTTTAGCAAGATGATCTAAATAGTCCTGGTGCTCATATGTGTCCACATCTCCAACAACATTCCAGATCATGATTTCCATCTTGATCATTTCCTCATTCTACTCGCTCACTTCTTCCAATGTTGTTTCCTCTATAGAAGCTATCTTCATGATTTCATTCAGCATTGACTCACATTCATTTCTCCATCTGGTGGCTTCTTTCAATTCCCCTTTGTCATCAGAGAATGTGATCACAATTTTCCTGGCAACTTCTAACAACCCCTGTTCATCCCCTTGTAGCTCAGCATAGAAGTTTCGATGACGATTCACAATATGATTTGCAGCTTCAAGTGCTGCACTGCTGGAAACATCACTTTGGGCCAGTTCATGAAACTTCTCCATAATTCGTCCATCCATCCTTGTATGTTCCTTCAATGCAACAAGAGTATGAGAGTATTTTCCCCATAATTTATTCAACCAAGATGTCAAATTTTCCTGCCTCTTCTTGATAATTGCAATTTGCATCATCTTTCTAATTATAAGCACTTGATCACACCTAAGTGATCTTTTGCTAAAACATTCTCCTTGGTGAACTTTTGGTTGACAGTGAAATACCAATAAGTCTCCAATTCTATTCTAACGCTCACATTCTTTGCCTGTCTGTTTCTCTTTCTTTTATTATGTAATTGAATTTGTGCTTTATTCAACTTTGCAATATTGACTAGCTCTTTACCAGCCTTTCCCAGGGATCCAGCCTCTCCAGCCCTTTTAGAAGTCTTGGCCGTGTCTTCTCATGTCAAACCCACCTTTCTGGGGTGGGTACAAGCCCCTTTTCATCAATGATCCTTCATGAGTATTGTACTAGAGCCACATACCACTTGTTGCCATATCAATCACATGCCTTGCATTCTTGTCTCTTGAAGCTATCAAAAAGTAATAAATTCACGATCAAGTCGAGAGAAAATCGCTGGCACCAACGTTCTCCAACATTTCCTCCCACTTTTTGAGTCATGTTGTCATTTCATCACATCCACACATTTTCTCAGACAGGCCCAATATAATTATTCTTCATTCCTTGAAGTGACCACCAACATTTTCTCTGATTTCTTTCCCCTTCTGTTTGTACAAGAATGCTTTAAACTCTGGAGAATTTATAAACTCATCATCTGAAACAAATGATCTATATTACATATGCCTTGCATCAATATCACCACTTTCAATACTCTGTTCAAATTTTGAGACTTATATAAACAGTCCTCAGCAGACCCTTCTATATTACGCTCTGTGGAACTTTATCCATTGGGGTTTCCTCATCTCCAGAAGACAATATCTCTATATCCTATAGCCCTTGGTTATAGCTATCAACCACCATCTCTGCTTCCTCTTCATCCAAATTCTTGATCATATCATCAAAAGGATAGGGCACATGCTGATACCCTCCAAAATTTATCTTCATCTTAGAAGAGTTTATATATCCCTCTAGATCAAAATCCTTTCTGGGTTGTCCTTTTTTCATATTATAATGCAACAATCTATCAAGAATTGAATTGTATCCTTCCTTAGCCAACACAGTGAAATCACCAAAACACAATGTATTAGGCATAAAAGCCTTCCCCAGAAGAAATTTTAGGCCATGCAACGCGTTGATCCGTTTATTAAACAATTTCAAATATGCAACTACATTTGGAACCTATCCTAATGAAATCGAGGCACTCTTCGTCCATATACTTTGATAATTGCTGACTCCCCATCCGACAATGCAGTCCCTTTAGTGCAGTCAATTGGCCATTCAAATCACACCTGGCCGAAGAAACCTTAATCTCTATTCAGTCAATATGATAGTCTACAAGGATACTTACTTACAATTGTACAAGTTTTACAAAATATTCTCAGTGGATCTGTTCGTTGACTGTTGTATCCCAAATAGCGATCCACATTTGAGCAGACCAATACTTCACCCCCTCACTTACAACTTGAGAAACTTTATTTTTGGAATGTCATGACTCACACCAACCCAAAATATGGCACCAAGTGCATCAACAATGAATATACAGGATAGACAAGCCGGCTGCCCCCCTGTATACCAATCCTGGTCGAATACTAAATATATGAAGCATAGTCAAATGGTCTTGAGTTATGATACTGGATATCTACTGTGATAATCATTGGCACAATTGACATGAGTTCCGA
Organism: Sequoia sempervirens; assembly: GCA_007258455.2. NCBI lineage: Eukaryota > Viridiplantae > Streptophyta > Pinopsida > Cupressales > Cupressaceae > Sequoia > Sequoia sempervirens. The sequence goes on from VDFB02017324.1 coordinate 4,912, forward strand.
GGCACCCATCCCCAATAATTGACACACTGAGAAATATGTGTACTTCATATAAGGCTCAAACAAATCTACATGATAAGGAGGCCCCTCACTATCTTGCAGATGTTCTGACTTGTTACCCTGTTTAATTCTATGAATAGGCAACCTCCAACCCTTATAGATTGTATTCATTCTTTAAAATTATTTTTCCAACTCCTCACAATTGATCTCCTCATTTCAAAACCCCTCCAATTTGAAAACCTCACCTATTGCTTCTTTAGACACATATATTTGTGGTTTTCCAAATGGGTCACATATAGCCTTATGTTTTGGATCATAATTATCTGCAAGCAATTTCACTAATTCTACACTTACAAAAATATTAGGGCACACCAGTTTCCCTACATTCAACTTCCATGGGTTACAGACTAGTTCAAAGCGAATTCTTCTGTGGTAATGGAAATTAAATAGCTCATACCCTCTTACAGTAGTCCAGACATCACCGATGAACTTACATTTATCATCTAACTTATCAACTTCTGCCCTAAGCTGTGAGGACCTTCTAGCTTTAGGCCCCAAGCCAGGTAGTTGATCAATAAGGTCTTGGTTCAACCTCCTTTCAGTGCCCTCATGCTCTGTATCAACCTTTTGTTTCTTTCCTTTTGACAGACTACTCTCACCAGGCTTTCTACCCTTACCCTTTCCAGAACCAGAAGACTCCATTCTCAAGCTTACAAAATCAAAATGTGAAAAACCAAGAAGTAATTACTTATAGTATTCTGCTCGAGCTCCTCAGACTGAGAAATGTCCCGGTTCTCTATTTAGCATGCCAATTCACCTGCAATCGATTCATAATTGAAGAATTGATTAAAACTTTACTATTATATCCTGTCGCGCCATTAATGAAACACGAATGAAGACCCATTTGAAACTGGTACTATCGCATCAAATGTCCTTTCGATGAGGGACTTTCAATTCTGGGGCAAAGTCCTTTTGCAACGTCTATTATACCTTTCGCCAAGACATTATACAGTCATACCGACACTTGGAATCAAAATGATGACTATCGCTTCTATTTTTTCATGTCGCTATAACAATTCTAAGTCGGGGAGATGTTACATAGACTTCATTGTGTCCTACCGATGTGCATTCTTCAAGTCATTCTCTAGTCGCTGAGACAAAATCACCCCTTCACCAATGATACCATACTTCGGCAAGACCATTGAGTTTCTCACCAATAAAATAAATCTTACCAATGAAATAAATCCATCGGCAAGACCATGAATCTTCGAAAAGACTCATACCAACACCAAATGTCTCACCGAACCGCTTCATCCAGATTGCTCCATTCGATGAGACTCACCCCAAAATACCCTGTTGGTATAACTTTCAAACCTCGGTGAGACTTACACCGAAGACTTCTCCTCCTGGCGATGCACATCTCTATTGGCGTAACTTTTGAATCGGCAAGACTCTATAACTTCTCTCTGATAGCTTTTGAATCTCCTTGTATTTGGTTCGGAAAAACAATAGCCACTTCGCCAAGACCTTCCCCGATGCATATAAGTCTTACTGAGACATTTGCTTGCAAGCCATTTGGTAAAACAAAATGATTTCGTTATGACTTCATGCCGATACCAAATAGTCTGGCCGAAATAACCCCTCTATGTGTTAGTAGGTATGACATAATGTATTCGCCGGGACATTACATCGATGCCCCAACATATGTCGATATATTTTTTCTATATGTCGGTCGGCAAGAAAAAATACTTCGCCATGACTCTACTCCGACAATAATTCCTTTGCCGATATGAAACTTCTCAGTCACCGGAACAAAAGAAGAGTCCTATCAAGATTCTGCAACAAGTATATATTAGTGAAAAATACATAGGTCGGGGAGACTTTCACTATGTCCTATCGAAATAGGAAATACAATGAAATGCAAAGGACTTGATGGATTCATTGGATTTATGACAAAAAACAAGCAAGACGCCATGAGGAGGAAACCTTATGCTTATGAGGAAGATTTATTCTTGGAAACACTTGAATGAAATGGACTGAAAAATTCAAAATTTTATAGTTCTAACATGTGGTTTTTTCTTTATGGTAAGGCTAGGAACTTTTGGTTTAGCATTATTTGGCTCAATATGAATTTGGTCAATATTGGTGTTAAGTGGATTTTGGTTGGATTGTTCTTAATTGATGATATTATTGAGGTAATCTAGGTTATAATCAAGAGGCAATTTAACTTCTGATTTTGCAAGACATCAAAGCATGTCATCTCTATTTTGATATTCAAATTGTTTTGTTAAATTGCATCCTTGTTCAAAGTTAATCAAATCATGATAGTCATGGTAATAGTCATTTTGATTAGGGAGAATATCATTATCACTATCACAATCTTCTTGGTTTTCATGTGAAATTTGTTAGCAGGTTTCTCTAACTTGGTATAGATTTTGGATGCATGGGTTTTATAGAATAATTTATTCAAGGAACTCTGGATGTTTTATTTTTCTTGAAATCTAGTGGTAGGTTACATGAACAAGCATTTTAGGGAATTTGGTTTTGGACACTCAATTTTCTATTTTTCTTATTTTGGATATTTCTAATTTTTTTTGAGTTTTTAGAATGTAATAATTGGTTTCACATGAAGGGGAAAATAAAGAAAAAATAACAACCACCTATTATATTAAAGTAGGATTCTTTGACTTTATAGGCCCATAAATATAATTTGATCCAATTATAAATAGTATGGCTTATTGATCTCAATGCATTGACAAAAAAAATGATTTTGGGTTTCTTATAGCCTACTATTCCATTTATAAAAGTACAATGTGAGTAATTTCCTTGGGATAACCACTTATTGGTGCACTATAAAGACCAAAAAACCAAAAGGATCATATGATAAGTTTGTTGGGTCCAACTAAGGGATTCCTCTATATACTCGAAGGTGCCTAAGGCCCAAGTCTACGAAATTAGGGAGATTATCAAAGTTGTGTAATCAAGATCAAATTCCTCACTTCACTTTTTCCTCCAGAATAAATTTGCACCACAAATTATAATTTATATTTGCTAGGACATATGGTATTAGGTCAACTCTTGTTGATGAAATCCAAGTCAAACCCACTATTTTTTTTTTAAAAAAGAGGTATTTTTAATTCTCATTTTTCTTGAAATCAAGTGAGGGAATAATATACACACTCAATTTATGGGTCACACAAGTAAAATAAACCTCATTTAATCCTTAAGATCACCCAAAAGAATGAGAAGAGAGAATACATGGTTTAAATCACAAAACACAACACACAAGCTGCACACAAAGATTAATAAAATGAAATGTGATATTTAATTACTTTCAAGCTTAGTCAATCAAAACCTATGCACAAAATTTTACGAGCAAAAATTTCTTCTACACCCAAAATGGATTAGCAAAAAAAAATACCTATAAAGTTAGAGATCAAATACAAACATATTATTAAAAACTTATATTGCATAATTAATGATGATAGAACTAGTTTTTACCCATTATGAAATTAATAGAATTTCACCAAATGCTCAAATCTTAGATAAACCTCAATGAAATCTCAACTAATGACATTTTTTCACTTATGATAGATCATGTCAAATTTGTATGCTTTTATTTAACAGTGAAAGAGGTACGAAAAAATATACATACTAACCAAAGGTGCAGATCATCGTATGGAAAGTGGGCTAAATTTGCTTAAGCGTAAAAATTTAGGAAAATCAAAAGTAGGGCAACTTGGACGTAAAAATTTGAATAAGCATTCATATTATTTCCAAAAATATGTAAGAATAGAATTTGTAGAAAATTGAATCGTAGTTTATAAACTAATAGGTTTATTTGAGAAAAAAAAAAAAAAAACTATCGGCACCTGAAATTTCAATGCAAGTAGTACCTCTAAATCGGAAAATAAGTAGGTGTCCGCCCTGACCAATCTCTAACCACAACAAAATGATACATTTTTATAAGATTTTAGATAAGTAGAGGACTCCATGTCCCAATGTGATGCATATTTTTGTAATTTTTTCCAAGGTAAATATATAATTAATATGATTTTTATTACAAATTTTAAAAATATTAAAATTTTGTATGTCCGGACCAATCTTAACTTGGTCAGTAAACCTATGAAATTCATTTTTCTTAATTCATAGTACATGGGCGCACAGAATGTGACACTGCTCAATTCAAAAATGTGATACCATTTGAAAGTCATAGATGTTTTTCAATCAGTCATCAACTGATACATTATTCGTAATTCAAATAGAAATGAATAATACCACATTAAATTCAAGTAAAGTATAATTTATATTGTGGAAAGCTGAGAATATTCTCTTTTAAAACCATTTTCAAGTTTACTCAATTTTGCTAAAAAAAGTCGTCACCCACATACCCTACACATACCCATCATATCGCCACTTTTTGGCCCATCATGATCCTGCACATATCCAACTAGTAGTATTGGCTCCAAAAAAAATGATATTATTCAATTTTAATTGCATTGGTTCTAGAAATGAAACTAATGCAAACAATTCAATTTTTAGTTTAGTACAATAATATTTAAATAATGATAATGGATCACAATGAGATCCTAGTTCATCTACTTTTGAATCCTAATATCATCCATGCACAAAATTATTTTCCGATTAGAATATATGAGAGGTGAGTAGAGGAAGAGGAAAAGGCATGGTGGATCCATATTCAACACATTTTCTTAGAATAATTAGTACAAGGAACCTATGTTACATGTTATTTGTGATAATATATGGAGTGTTGATGTCTTGACAAGGGAGAGCATGAGATTGACACTAAAATGGAAATAAAATATGGAGGATGGCAAGGCATTGAGCATGGGATGGTTGGTCCTCTACACCTTTTTGCTATCGGAATGATGTTTGGTATTCTAGCAAGAGTAGCCATGCTAGTGATCACTCTACCAACCATGTTACTTGCTAATATTCAAGAGCAAAGGTATAATTTTATGCTACAAAACATTCATTTTTCTTTGAAATGTATGTTATATAAGAAAAATTTAATAAGAGAACCAATAGTGGAAAAAGGATATATTATTCACACTATATAGGATTACATTGCACTAAGAAAATAGAGAGTCAAACAGTGTACGAAAAATTCTTGGCAAATCCCTTCTTAAGATATATTCAAAAAGTTTAAATGATTATATAAGGTTCAATTTTTTTTATTGCCTCATAAAATGGCTAGCAAGGGTCTCTAATCCCCAATATTTGGTATCAAATCATATTATATGTTGTTTATTCAATGACCACATTGTTGAGAGACCAAACTCTAACATGTATAGTGGTGAGTTCTAAAAAAATATTTTGTTACAATATATGGATAATTGGTCATAAATAAAAACTTTATAGAATATTGTGAATAGACAATACAATATTAAATCTATGGCTAGCACATCAAAGTATAAGATTGAATGGTTTAATAGATAGAACTTCAAACTATGGAGGTTGAAAATGAAAGATCTTCTCATGATAGAGATCAATGGGTTGCACCTTCTTTAAATAAACTCGTATGTATTTTGATGAGGGCTAGGTAAAATTAGCTAAAAATAGCTAGAAGCAACATTTTCTTGTCTTTCAAATTTTATGCTTATCAATGTGTGAATAAACTACTAGTCATTCATTATACAAGATAGGTACATTATATTAGTCCAAGATTCTTGTTAATAAACTTTTCTTAGAAAAGAAGTTTTATTCTCTAAAATGAAAGGAGTCTTAGTAAATTGACCACTTAAAAAATTGCAATGTGATTCTTAATAAATTTATGTCATCAATTGAAGTCAAAATAGAGGAAAATGATATGTGCAATGTATTATTTTATTCTTTACTTGATTCATGGGATGATCTATGTTAGGATCTATGACAATTGCAAGTGTTTGCTTAACATTTACAATGCTTGATTTAAAAGTCTTAAAACGTAATAACATAATTGAAATGCTTAAATGAACAAAGCAATAATAAAGTGATGAACAAAATGAGAGAGAGATAGAAGAGAGAAGACAAAACACAATTGATAACAATGTTCGCTAATATGGCTACGTCTATGGGCCAATCTCCAATAGAGTGGTTGATCCTTGATTATGCTCCAAAATAGAATTACAAGGCTTCAACTAACAAGTTATAAGTTTATCTCCTTCCATCGCAATGGCATGACGCTCCTCCGTTGCATAGAAATGAACACTCAATCTTCAAAAACATTCTCTCGATAATCACCACCTGATTTTTTTTTTCCCCCAAAACTCCTAAACACCTCTATGGTCATTAACCATATGATTTATAAAATTTTTGCATATCTCCCTTTATAAGTAAAAATATTAACAATTTCCCCCATTTACAGAGATAAATCTTTAAACATCACCAATATCCCTTAATAATCCCCTAAAAACCTTTAAATAATCTTCCCATATTTTTAAAGTTTATACA
>VDFB02017325.1:0-17966 GCA_007258455.2 Sequoia sempervirens
TTGGTTTTGTTTGTACCCGGCTCCCTCGGTTGCCTCCTAGCTCAGGGGTGATTGGTTTTCCAACCAAAGGATGGGAGGTGAGCACTACCTTGGCAATGGAGAATATTTTTTGGTGTTTTGTATAGGTTGGAGAAGGCCATGAGAATTATTTCCAGCTTGAAAAAGGCCACCTATTTCGTCTTGTCATTATTTCTATGAGGTGAAAATAACCTCACAAAAATGTAACTACCTTTATTGGTAGATGTAAGAGTTTTGTGTTTACATATGAAAGTGGTGTATATTCTAGGAAAGTAAAAAGAAAAATATAATTGTTAGGTGTAGTCTTCATTATCCTTTTATTTAAAGGCGTATTCTTCTTCATTGTGAAAAAATGAATGTAATGTTAGTCTAAGCCTAAAGTTCTTACTTTTTACTCATTTGATCAAAGAAGGATAGTATATAGTGTTGTATCACATAAGTATACATTTCTAGATTCCATGTTGTTCAATGGAAATAGGCATATCCTTTTTTTTCTATGAATATTTGTATTTACATAGCAAAGGAAATAAAGTGGAATATTCTGGATAAAATAAAAAATAAAAATTATGTCTTATTTTTCTGACAAAAGAAAATGCTCTGTTATGAATTTAAAGCTATGAATAAATTTTCACTAGCATATAGTGGAAGGAAGAATGTGAATCCACTTGTACCTCTCATGTCTCTATATGCACAGTTAGGTGGTTTCATGTATATAGAAATTTAGTTTATTGACCAAAGAAATCTGCAATATTCAGTAGTAAATAAGGAACGAAATATAATAAATAAAATGGGTGTAAGATAGGAGGTAAAATAGGATAAATACATGGTTCATACAGTTGCATCTCATTACCATCATGCTAAGCCTCATCTAGGAAAGATTCATGACTCAATAACGAATGCGATAAGTAAAGAAAAAAACATATATAGAAAGAAAGAAACCGGAAGTTAGCTTCCTCTGTAACATTCAGAATAAAGAGAAAGGAGTCTGTTTGGTTCTTGTGAATGGGTATGCATGTGAATAAATAAATAAATGAAATCTAAAATATTCATTCAGCTTGTCATCTAAGAAATCTGTTTGAATAATTCTTTACTTCTGAGTGTATAAATGCTTATGGGTATGTTGCCTTGCTATGGTTAAATATGCATCTACATATAGTGAAAAGAAAAATGCAAATATTTTAGTACCTCTCATACCTCTGTATATACCGTTTGATTATTACATATTCATAGAAATTTAGCTTAGTGCCAAAAGGAAATTCCTCATACCCAAGAAGTTGTAAGGAATCCATGAATGTTCTATTCTATGATTATACATAGGCGTGGTCATTCATCTCTGAGCACATAGTGCACTTACAACTCTGAAATCTAAGGGTTGAAGATAATCTTCCTTACAGGTTTAAATATAGCTTATGAAAGAAAAATAAATAAATAAAAATAAATGAGTAACACACAATGTTATAAAATCCTTTAGGAGTATAAGTGGTAAGATATCTAGCATAATTAATCTAAATGTACTCATCATACTAGTTTTCTCTCAGATAAAAATAATAAGTTTAATTGATTCCCCTAGCAGAAATATCCCCACAATGTAGTAAGAAAAAGCCTCCTTTTCAAGATTCTGTAGTTTTTTCTATGCTCAAATGGAATGCCAATGAGTGGCAGCAAGAGGGGATAATATATGAATGTGCCTCATCAGTAATAAGCGTTGTTCTCACCATTTATCTAATCATGTTGAGAGATATCAAAATGTGTGACATATCTTCAAATACAGGTCACGCGGGTTAGATAAACAACAAATTTGTAAGAGAAAGCAAACCATTCATGCGTCTCGCTTGCCGTGGAGCCTTGATATAAAATAATCCTCTGTCAGTAAGTGATAACCACTTCACCCACTGACATTTCAATGAGTATTCAAGTCTCTGTGCAACACAGTAATAGCTGGAGAAGTTTGACAAAGTTAAATAGAAAAACAAAACAAAAAAAAACTACAAAATCTCATAGGAAACTCTGGTTTTGAATGTGGAATTTAATGTGCTAAATAAGCGATTGATGTTTTAGATTTTTGAGGAAAATCTGGGGACCTTTAGTTTATGTTCTTACCTTATGGATAATTGAGTAATCTTTATAGTGGGTGGATGGTGGTATGATCAAGGATAATTATATTGTCAGGCTTTAGGTTAATCGTTGGCAGCACTATTGACCTTAATGTTGTTTCACCTGGTCAGCACAAATAACATGAGTCCCATGATTCGATAATTTATGAAGTACAACTTCATGCCATCTAATTTTACGGATTGGTCTAGCCTTTAGCCGCCTACTAGTAGTGATTAAACGTGACTATGGGTGTTGCAGTATTAGAGAAATGAATAAAATGTTAAGTCTCATATGGGAGTTTGGGACTAGTGAGGGTGATTTTCTCCAATCACGATGTTCTATCAAGCTTCACCATTGTACCTTGCTCTGCTGCAGCCAGGTTTATACGTTTCTACGTCCCTATCATTTTGTCCTTATTCTGGCATTTCAGCTTCTTGAGACCCACATAGGAATTGGGTGGCATTTCTTCTTGTAAGCACTTTCAATTATAACACTAATTGTCACTATTACTAGTTAAAACATCCATCTACACAGGCATACTCATACAGCCAAGAGCTAAGGATTATGTTAACTCTCATAGGGTTATGAAAATAGGTGATAAAAAAAAATATTGTACAGTTAATTCGATGACATTAACAGACACAGTTAGTAGCCAAATAAAATCTTGTGTTGTAGTGTGGGAGAATACATGAATTAGACAGAATTTATAATCTACTTTTTGTAAATGGCGATACATGAGATTCACATATAAAAGACATTAATTTAAACTACCTTTGTTCTCCCTAATTCATGTGCAAATTAAGATGTCATGCTCACCACGTGAGGGTTTCTAACAAATAATAATAAGCAAGTAAAAATAAAATAAAATACATTCTAAAAAGAAAAATAAGTTAATGATAAATAAAATATATGTAGGGGACTATGTGGCTTTTAAGTATGTGAAAGAAAAAGGTAAGAGATTTAGAAAATTAGGTAAGTGAAAGATAAAGTTAAGATAAAAGAGATTTATAATAGGTTTAGGAAAGTTAGGAAGTTTAAATTATTTTCATATATTAAACTTTAAGTTAGTACCTTCTTGATACTTGGAGTTAAGGTTATATATATATATATATATATATATATATATATATATATATATAAAATATGAAAACTGTCAATTTGTATATATATGTACAATATGAAATCATATTTAATATAGGTATTAAATTTAAGCATTTATTTGATGTTATAAAATTTTGGGTAAATCAATATGGTTAATTATTTAATTAAATATTGCAATAGTAATGAGATTGACTCATGCAAATTTCTTTATGTTTTTTTAAAAGAATTCAACAATTATAGTGGAGTCCATGTATGGATCAATTCTAGTTTAATATGATTAAAGTTTTGGGAAAACTTATTTACTTGGTATACACGTTTCATAAAGTAAGTCAATGTATCAAGTATGGAAAGATTAAATCTAGGTAGAAGGGACTAATGTAATCATAGCCCACAAGCTTGGCCATGGTAATGTTGATAGACCATGTTTTAAGAAAAGTGCTAGACTTCTCTCCGACCATCAAATTCCCAAGACGAGGAGGCTCTACAGAAGGCCTATGGTCGACACAGATAAATGAATTTTGGATAGATGGAAATTGAACTAATATTTATTCTCACCTAAATCAATCTACGGTGATTAGTAAACTTGCTACCGACAAGAGGGTGTATGTGATGGACTCCACACACTTGCATGCCCTACCTCATCCCTCATTCTTGAGTGATGTGCCAATGATGTTGGTATATGAATTTCATCTCTTGGTCCATATAGCAAGCTACCTTATCTGACATGATTAGCATTTTTAGTAGAGTTGGTTAAAAAAAAAATATATAGTGGTGTTTTTGCCCATGTGTAAGTTATGGGCATTACATTTTGGTATCAGAGCCTAGGTTCTAACTCTAGGAACTCTGGGCATTGTTTGGGGATCACAATAGGAAGGCGTGGTGTTGTATGGAAGAGAGTTGTATCTTGCAATTGACAAATAGATTATTAGTAGAAATTTGACTCTTAAACATATTGCAACATTTTGGGTAACTTTAAGTTAAATAATTAGGGAGGTGGGATCCTTAGGAGTTTTGAAAACATTATTGTAAGTTAAAGCATTGTGCACTCATAGATGGTCACATATAAGTTTTCAAAACACTCCCTAATATACACCCAATTGTGGCTTCTCATACAAACTAAGGTAAAGGAAATATAGTCATTAAATAGGAAAAATATCACCAATTTTTCTTTCCTGCATGGGTGACTTGATTGAAGTCACTAAGATACTTTGTTGTGGAAACTTATGCAATTGATGGAATTCTTATTATCATTTCATTGTTTTGATTTTATTTACTTAAGCATTTACTTACTTTCTTATTTATTCGATTGTTTGAAATGGTTAAAATTATTTGACCTATTGGACTTTGGAATTGTCCCTTTTCCTCAAGGACTATTTCAATTTGACTTATTGTTTGAATTTTGAAATGGTTTCATGGTGGCCACCATTGAAAGTTTCATTATCATATTGAAAATTTCATTGATTGATTATGTTTGGATATTTTATTCATTGCTGTATTGAATTTTCTTGTTTTGAGGGTTTTATCAACATCGTTGTTATTGGTATTTGCATAAGTAATATGAGTAACTGTGAGTCTTTCACACTCCAAGGGGAAAAGGTACATATTTGAAATCAAATAAGGATAGGTAGAGGGTTGATTTAGAAATGGGTCCATAGCTAGTAGCCACACTAAGGCCATAATGGGCAAGGGATTATGAGATCCATTGATGAAAATATAGAACATTCAAATAAATTTGAGCATCATGTCATATAAGGATTTTTTTTATGATATTAATATTATAAAACTTAGATGCTACATATAACATTACGTGAGACAAGGGTGGTTATACTAATCAAAAGGAAGGAAACAAGGATAATAGAAGTTCATTGTGAATGGGCTTAGAATGGATCCTCCCTAGTAACCCTAGGATTCAGTCTCAAATAGGAGTTGCACTATGTTTAATTAATAAATAAGGTCAATATAATATTCCCACCTTGTGCAAATACTTCTGACTACTTTGAACCCTAGGTAGTAATTGTAAGGGTTCCTTATCTCATTTATCTGGATTATGAAAGGTGTTGCTAAGGACCACTACTCAACAAACAAGAAGTAAAGGGGTTTCTGATTTTATTTATGATCCCCTAAAAATACATATTTCTTACCTAATAAACCTACTCAAAACTAGTATTGTAGGTGGCGTACTCGCTATTTCAACATATTAGTAATAATCTTTTCATGAGATTCTAGATGATATCAATCTTCTTATATAGGATGTATTTATGTCATGTTTATTTGTAAGTATATAAAATACGCATGATGTTTAAAACTTTTAAATAGTGAATTTGTAAGTCTAGTGTGAAGTCTTAATAATTATAGCCAAGAGTTTACACCTAATTTAGAAATGTTATTTCTTGGTGTTAGAGATGTGGGAAGATATGTTAACAAGACAAATGTGGAAATAGGCCAAGAAGACAAAGATTGTAGATGTGCCCATGATTAGAGTTAAGAAGAGGCCACAAATTGAAGAAACAGAAATTTCTGATACAGAAACACTAGCTATGGCTATAGAGTGACTAAAGTAAAAAAAAGGATAAGAGAAAGACATCTCATGGGAAAACACCCCCTAGGTCAACACCTACCTATACAAAGGAAGAAGACATAGTTACCTTAGATAACGAGGCATAAATGAAATAATTTCACTTTAATACAAGTTGTGGCTAAACTAGGCATTTAGGACTAAACTAGTCCATAATATATGAACTCTTTATGATTTTTCATGAATACATGATACCTTGTTTCAAAATATTTTTTCTATGTATGGAATATTATTACTTATATAACTATTTCCTCGTGATGCACACGTGTGAGTGGTATTTGATTACATCTTATTCTTATGATTATTACTAAGAGAACTTTGAATATACAATGATTGTAACATACTAATAATGTGTATGTAAATTAGGTCTGTTTCTTTCAATGAAATAAATTATAATGGTCTATGGTAAATAGATAGAAGACCCATCAAAGCTAGACATAGAGATGACCAAGTTGGACTTTCCTTTGATATAGATTTTGATGAATAATCATTAGTATGATAAAAGTTTGAAAGTACCCATCATCGAGTGGAGTGGCCAATTATGTTTTCATGTCCTATATGAGAAGGTAGGAGGTTTTAGAACTAAATGCTTAAACTCTATTAGATATGTGGATATTATGTGAGTAACTCTTTAAAGGGTTAAAATTAGTGGAACGATTATATGGATAATACTGAAGTGGATTCATTAGGTTTTACTTTAAGCAATGCCTTAAGTAAATTTTGATGAATGAAGTAATGGTGGTTGTCAAACTTTGACCAATCCTTCTTATAATATATTATTTTCTAAATTTTCATGTAGGTAGTACATTCATATTATACATGCAATATTATGAATGAATGTGATTTTCCATTAAATATAGTGGAAAATTGGTAGCTAATGTAAGTGAAATGTCTAAATCTCAATGTAGTAGTTTATGAGGTTTATGGATTGACTATAAAATTCTCTTTTATATAGAATGGATAGGAGAACACATCAATTTGGCAGGGCTCCAAGAGGAAAACAACCTTCTCCATTCCATCTTAGCCCTCATACTTTAGTGGATGCTCATTAGGGACCCCCATAAGAACAAAACTCTCAAATTCTTCATGTGACACAAGAGATGACCAAAGTTCTTCGAGAGAGGTCACCTCCAAAATTCAAAGCTCATCATGAAAAACAACCTCAACTTATTGTAGGAGAAAATGGTGGAGAAAATTAGGGAGGTAGCAAGGATCCTTATTTGGCTATTGGAAATGTACCCATAAGAGCAATATGAATGAACACAATAAATTGGGACAACAAGAACTCATAGGTGCTCAGTTCAAGGAGTGATACATGGAATTATTGCAACAAGTGAATCATCTTAGAAATGAAAGGTTTTAACTAGAGCAAGCCATTATAAATCTAAACACAAGGATAAGAGATGTTACTCCTATAGTTTACCTTAGGAGATTCCAAATGCTAACATTTGTAGCAAATAGGAATCAAAGGCCACTTCACAGGAATCGCCAAGAGTTTCATAGACTCCATTCAAGGTCACAAGGTTTACCAAAACAACAACGAAGGCAAGGTTAGAAAGGAAAATGTTAACAAGGAACACCCAAGGGTTGCTTAAAGGTAGGACAAGCAAATAGTATCCAAATAGATCATAGGTCACATGAGAAAAGTGTGGATCTAGTAGGAACACAACAAGTTTCTAAGGGACCCCTTGATGTGGATAAACCCAAGTCATCCCAAGCTTATCAGGTGCAGTCAATTAAAGTAAAATTCAATAGTTATTGCTTCTTATGCGAGGAAGTGGGACATAAAGCTATAGAATTTCCATCTAGGTAATCTTAAGGATGAAATGTATCAAAACAAAAAGATAATTAGAGGGGGTGACACTTCTTTCCCACCACTTTCAAAACTTCCAGGAGGAAGTTCATTCCTAGAGGGGGAGGATGTGAGGCCCACCCCTATGCTACAACTAACATACTTGGATTATTTTGAGTTTGGTTATTGTCTATGCCTATTGATACCATTGATGACAAAATATTTAAACATTTAATTCCATATGATGATTTGATTATGATTATGCCACATGTTTAGTAGTCTAACTATGATGATTGATCTAATTTTATGTTGATTATTGATTTTGTTTAAATTGAATCTAAAAACTTAATGATGAATGAATGAAACAAGTGGTGTGAACCAATCATGTTGCAATTAGATGAGTATGAAAATTAAGGTTAATGAAAATGAGATAATATAGGTGGCTAATGATTTTTCAATTATGTTATAGGATCTTTATGCTATACAAATTATCAAACTTGTGTGAATGCAATTGTGATTCAAATGGTTTGATTATTATATGAATATGAGTTACTTGGATGGATTAACATGTGTATTGAGTGTGTAGGTATATTTTCCATGGCAAATGGAAATTGGAGGCAACTCTTGGGAACCCTATGTAAATTAACCAGTGAAACCCGACTAAAGTCCATATGAAGGGACTATAGTTCCATCATGTAATTATTAATGTTATTTGTGAATGTTTTTAATTTGGTTTTTATTGCCATGTTAGTCCATCTAGGAGGTGAGTTGTCTATCCAAATGGACAAACTCGGATTTGAACTTTTAGGCACTTTTTGGGGATTGAAAAGTGATATATTTTTTAGTGTTTTTATGGGTTTAAGGTCCCTAGGGCAGGTACCTATGGGTTAGGTACCTTTTTAGCTCAAAATCATGGGTCAATCTCAAGATTGGGCACTCTTTTTGAGGCCTTAAAGAAGTTTGACGAAAATAAGGTTTGGAAAGTGGGATGGGCACTAGTCCCTTTCCAATCCCACTTCTCCATGTTGTCTTGGAAGTCTCCCTAATCCTCACACATGTGTGAGAACACATGGGTGTGTGTGCCTAAGAGAGTGAATGGGAGGTTGACAAATGTCAACTCCCTATTCAAAGGAGTTCATACTTGAGTTCCTATAAAACAAACTCAAAACAAGGGTTAGGGGATTCTTTTGGAATTCTTTATTTTGGTTGAATTTTGGGGAGTGAGGAGTTTGAAGAAAAATATTGGAAGAAGAGGAGTCGTGTGGATCCTCAACCCATCTTTCCTTGAGTTTGGTTTTAAGGTAGATTCACCACTTTTGTTTCTACTTCTTCATGTTCTATTTGAAAAAATTATATGTGTAGGTGAAAAGATGTGCTTGGAATTTTATCTATTGTGTTTGATTTGTATGTTTATTTCAAATTGGTCTTGGAGCATATCTTCATATGTTTTTTTTTTATGTATAATGTGTTATGGGAAAAAGGGTTGTGTAGGGATAGGCTCACCCAAGTTGGGAAGAGCATCCCTTGTTGGGGATGGTATGGAGTAGGAACCTCCATGGGGAAATTTAATCCCTCCTTAAGAGGAGAGGCTCAAAAAGGGTATGAGTACCCATGTGTAATTGTGAAATGGTAGAAATGGTTTTGGTGGTATGGGTTTCAGAGAAAGAGAAGGTATTAAAGAAGGGTTGCATGTGAATGATGGGAGTACGATAATGACTTGTTCTTGTTGCTATTATTATAAGTCCCCATATAGAGTGCGTAGTCCACCCTCCGTCCCCCACTTTGGATTCTTGAGGGAATCCTAAAGTTATGTGAAAATCCCTTGGGTGGGTGTGAAAATAATCATGTGTGTATCATGTGTGTGTAAATATTGTTTTGCTTGGTTTTGTTTGTACTCGGCTCCCTCGGTTGCCTCCTAGCTCGGGGGTGATTTGTTTTCCAACCAAAGGATGGGAGGTGAGCACTACCTTGGCAATGGAGAATATTTTTTGGTGTTTTGTATAGGTTAGAGAAGGCCATGAGAATTATTTCCAGCTTGAAAAAGGCCACCTATTTTGTCTTGTCATTATTTCTATGGGGTGAAACTAACCTCACAAAAATGTAACTACCTTTATTGGTAGATGTAAGAGTTTTGTGTTTACATATGAAAGTGGTGTATATTCTAGGAAAGTAAAAAGAAAAATACAATTGTTAGGTGTAGTCTTCATTATCCTTTTATTTAAAGGCGTATTCTTCTTCATTGTGAAAAAATGAATGTAATGTTAGTCTGAGCCTAAAGTTCTTACCTTTTACTCATTTGATCAAAGAAAGATAGTATATTGTGTTGTATCACATAAGTATACATTTCTAGATTCCATGTTGTTGAATGGAAATAGGCACATCCTTTTTTTTCTATGAATATTTTTATTTACATAGCAAAGGAAATAAAGTGGAATATTCTGGATAAAAAAATAAAATAAAAATTATGTCTTATTTTTCTGACAAAAGAAAATGCTTTGTTATGAATTTAAAGATATGAATAAATTTTCACTAGCATATAGTGGAAGGAAGAATGTGAATCCACTTTTACCTCTCATGTCTCTGTATGCACAATTAGGTGGTTTCATGTATATAGGAATTTAGTTTATTGACCGAAGAAATATGCAATATTCAATAGTAAATAAGGAACGAAATATAATAAATAAAATGGGTGTAAGATAGGAGGTAAAATAGGATAAATACATGGTTCATACAGTTGCATCTCACTACCATCATGCTAAGCCTCATCTAGGAAAGATTTAGGACTCAATAACGAATGCGATAAGTAAAGAAAAAAAAATATAGAAAGAAAGAAAGCGGAAGTTAGCTTCCTCTGTAACATTCAGAATAAAGAGAAAGGAGTCTGTTTGGTTCTTGTGAATGGGTATGCATGGGAATACATAAAGAAATGAAATCTAAAATATTCATTCAGCTTGCCATCTAAGAAATCTGTTTGAATGATTCTTTACTTCTGAGCGTATAAAAGCTTATGGGTATGTTGCCTTGCTGTGGTTAAATATGCATCTACATATAGTGAAAAGAAACATGCAAATATTTTAGTACCTCTGATACCTCTGTATATACCATTTGATTATTACATATTCATAGAAATTTAGCTTAGTGCCAAAAGGAAATTCCTCATACCCAAGAAGTTGTAAGGAATCCATGAATGTTCTATTCTATGATTATACATAGGCGTGGTCACTCATCTCTGAGCACAGAGTGCACATACAACTCTGAAATCTAAGGGTTGAAGATAATCTTCTTTAGAGGTTTAAATATAGCTTATGAAAGAAAAATAAATAAATACAAATAAATGAATAACACACAATGTTATAAAATCCTTTAGGAGTATAAGTGGTAAGATATCGAGCATAATTAATCTAAATGTACTCATCATACTAGTTTTCTCTCAGATAAAAATAATAAGTTTAATCGATTCCCCTAGCAGAAATATCCCAACAATGTAGTAAGAAAAAGCCTCCTTTTCGAGATTATGTAGTTTTTTCTATGCTCAAATGGAATGCCAATGAGTGGCAGCAAGAGGGGACAATATATGAATGTGCCTCATCAGTAATAAGTTTTGTTCTCACCATTTATCTAATCATGTTGAGAAATATCAAAATCTATGACATATCTTCAAATACAGGTCACGCGGGTTAGATAAACAACAAATTTGTAAGAGAAAGCAAACAAGTCATGCGTCTTCCTTGCTGTGGAGTCTTGATATAAAATAATCCTCTGTCAGTAAGTGATAACCACTTCACCCGCTGAAATTTCAATGAGTATTCAAGTCTCTGTGCAACACAGTAATAGCTAGAGAAGTTTGACAAAGTTAAATAGAAAAACAAAAAAAAAACTACAAAATCTCATAGGAAACTCTAGTTTTGAATGTGGAATTTAATGTGCTAAATAAGCGATTAAAGTTTTAGATTTTTGAGGAAAATCTGGGGACCTTTAGTTTATGTTCTTACCTTATGGATAATTGAGCAATATTTATAGTGGGTGGATGGTGGTATGATCAAGGATAATTATATTGTCAGGCTTTAGGTTAATCGTTGGTAGCACTATTGACCTTAAAATTGTTTCACCTAGTCAGCACAAATAACATGAGTCCCATGATTTGATAATTTATGAAATACAACTTCCTGCCATCTAATTTTATGGATTGGTCTAGCCTTTAGCCGCCTACTATTAGTGATTAAACGTGACTATGGGTATTGCAATATCAGAGAAATGAATAAAAGATTAAGTCTCATCTGGGAGGTTGGGACTAGTGAGGGTGATTTTCTCCAATCACGATGTTCTATCAAGCTTCACCAGTGTACCTTGCTCTGCTGCAGCCAGGTTTATACATTTCTACGTCCCTCTCATTTTGTCCTTATTCTGGCATTTCATCTTCTTGAGACCCATGTAGGAATTGGGTGGCATTTCTTCTTGTAAGCACTTTCAATTATAACACTAATTGTCACTATTACTAGTTAAAACGCCCATCTACACAGGCATACTCATATAGCCAAGAGCTAAGGATTATGTTAACTCTCGTAGCGTTATGAAAATAGGCGATAAAAGAAAATATTGTACAGTTAATTTGATGACATTAACATTGACATAGTTAGTAGCCAAATAAAATCTTGCGTTGCAGTGTGGGAGAATACATGAATTAGACGGAATTTATAATCTACTTTTTGTAAATGGCGATACATGAGATTCACATATAAAAGACATTAATTTAAACTACCTTTGTTCTCCCTAATTCATGTGCAAATTAAGATGTCATGCTCACCACACAAGGGTTTCTAACAAATAATAATAATAAGCAAGTAAAAATAAAATAAAATACATTCTAAAAAGAAAAAAAAGTTAATGATAAATAAAATATATGTAGGGGGCTACGTGGCTTTTAAGTATGTGAAAGAAAAGGTAAGAGATTTAGAAAATTAGGTAAGTGAAAGATAAAGTTAAGATAAAAGAGATTTATAATAGGTTTAGGAAAGTTAGGAAGTTTAAATTATTTTCATATATTAAACTTTAAGTTAGTACCTTCTTGATACTTGGAGTTAAGGTTATATATATATATATATATATATATATATACCACGCAAGGGTTTCTAACAAATAATAATAATAAGCAAGTAAAAATAAAATAAAATACATTCTAAAAAGAAAAAAAAGTTAATGATAAATAAAATATATGTAGGGGGCTACGTGGCTTTTAAGTATGTGAAAGAAAAGGTAAGAGATTTAGAAAATTAGGTAAGTGAAAGATAAAGTTAAGATAAAAGAGATTTATAATAGGTTTAGGAAAGTTAGGAAGTTTAAATTATTTTCATATATTAAACTTTAAGTTAGTACCTTCTTGATACTTGGAGTTAAGGTTATATATATATATATATATATATATATATATATATATATATATATATATATATATATATAACAATTATGGAAGTTGAATATTTAAATATATATATATATATATATATAATATGAAAATTGTCAATTTGTATATATATGTACAATATGAAATGATATTTAATATAGGTATTAAATTTAAGCATTTATTTGATGTTATAAAATTTTGGGTAAATCAATAAGGTTAATTATTTAATTAAATATTGCAATAGTAATGAGATTGACTCATGTAAATTTCTTTATGTTTTTTTAAAAGAATTCAACAATTATAGTGGAGTCCATGTATGGATCAATTCTAGTTTAATATGATTAAAGTTTTGGGAAAACTTATTTACTTGGTATACACGTTTCATAAAGTAAGTCAGTGTATCAAGTATGGAAAGATTAAATCTAGGTAGAAGGGACTAATGTAATCATAGCCCACAAGCTTGGCCATGGTAATGTTGATAGACCATGTTTTAAGAAAAGTGCTAGACTTCTCTCCGACCATCAAATTCCCAAGACAAGGAGGCTCTACAGAGGGCCTATGGTCGACACAGATAAATGAATTTTGGCTAGATGGAAATTGAACTAATATTTATTCTCACCTAAATCAATCTACGGTGATTAGTAAACTTGCTACCGACAAGAGGGTGTATATGATGGACTCCACACACTTGCATGCCGTACCTCATCCCTCGTTCTCGAGTGATGTGCCAATGATGTTGCTATATGAATTTCATCTCTTGGTGCATATAGCAAGCTACCTTATCTGACATGATTAGCATTTTTAGTAGAGTTGGTTAAAAAATATATATATATAGTGGTGTTTTTGCCCATGTGTAAGTTATGGGCATTACATTTCCCATAAACCAATTTTCATTTATCCCTTAACAAATATCTCCATATAATTTGGTGCTATAAAAATAAATAAATCAAAAAAAAAAAAAACATATACATTGTCATCTGCATGCAATAGGATATACATACATATATATAGATATATATATATATATATATACCATATATATACCACCTGCCTATATATATATATATATATATATATATATATATATACTACTATATATATATACACTTACCTCTGACTACATATATACTGAAAAAATAAATATGTATAATTAATATTAAATGAGCTTGATAATTATGAAAAGCGTTGCCAAATATAATATACACATATTATAATATACTGTTATATACTCATACTATTATAAATTATATTTAATTAAAAATAAATGTTAGTCAAATTTCATATTATGTGTATTAAATGTATATGAAATTAAGCTATTTCAACAGCGCCATCCATGCACTGAGTTGAGGTGGCCCCGGTGTTTGAGCGAGTTCATCCCCCCATGAATGGGGAGTGGCCGGCACATGTGTAAGCGTGTGTGTTGCCTCCTGGTAATGTCACTCATTCTTGGGCAGCAAAGTTGCAACCACCTAATACACCCTCAGCCCATCCTTTAAAACAAATCCTGTCTTGCGGTTTCTGCCTGACATTGGTAGAAATGAAATTCTGGGCATTCCGAGCGATAAAAAAACCACGTTTCATATTGTTTAAATTTTATTTTAATCAACAACTCACAAATAAATATATGTATATATTTATATATATATATATATATATATATATATACATATATATATGTATATATTTATTTATATATATATATATATATACATATACATAGTCATAATAAATGACTGTGAAAATACTTATTTTCCATACCCACATTGTGAAAATGCACAATATGAGAATTACAATAATTTTCCATTGAAATTGTAAGATTTAACACAATAAAATAAAGATTTCTCACAATTTGAATTGAGATTTTTCCAAGCAAATACACTTTCATAGAACACCATTGAATTTCCATGCTTGTTTTCAAGATTTTCATAGATAGTTTTCACTCTCTTTTTTTTTGGTTTTCACTAAGTTTGAAAGTTCTTTTGTTCAAATTCAAATGAAGATCTTCACATGGGTTTTCAATCAAAGTTTGAATTCAATTAATAGATTGAACCATTTCAAACAAAAAACAATAGGATTTTAAAATGAGATTGCATAATAAGAAAAGCATGGAACCTTTTGTTTTTCTCCAAGCTATTTGAATCCTTCAATGGAGGTTGCTCTCCTTCAAATTTTGCTTCAACCAAACTTCAAAAAATTCTCCAAGAATTCCCAAGTTTCTTGTTGCTCTCCAAAATTACCAAATTCTAAAAAAGATAATTCAAAAAAGAAAATACATTTCCTTATGCCCTTCTCCAAATTGTCAAACCCCTAATTTGGGTTCACCCACCATAGTTATTGCTATTTTGGATATTTTTGGATATTTTCATTTTTGAAAATTAATAAAAAAATTATAATTCCCATTTCAAATGCATAATAATTATTTAAACAAAATTCTATTTGCACGCCAAATGTCAATTAAATTCCCTTTTATCCACAAAATTGAATTTACTAACTACATTTAACAAAAATCATTTTTAATCTATTTTATTACAAGAGGAATGCAAGGCAATTTTCCATCTATTTATTTTTTTTGCTTTGCCACAATATCTATTAATGCTAACACAATCGAAATAATTTAATTAATCAACAATAAATCTAATTCAAGATTAGATCATTTTATTGATTGAATTAAATTAATTAATTAATTAATAAGCACTCTTTTATGAATTTTGGCAATAAATTTAAATAAAGCAAACACCATTTCACTAGGAAATTTAATCACTCAAGCAAGGGGAGATGAGACGACAAGAAAAATAACTTATCTCAACTGAAAACCCGATGACACACTATGGCTAGGGTGATGTCACGACAGAAAACTAAGCTACTATCTCATAATCATTTTCTGTTGAACAAGGGACATGCTCAGACCTGCGGAATCAGGTGGAGTCAATGTCATGTACCTACATCCTGCACACAACACGAGTGTCGAACATGCATATATATATATATAAATATTAAAACACACTGTGAAGAGGAAATCATGGAATCATAGGGCACTCGCGTGCGAGTGATATGATCCCGTCCCCTTCACCAATACACTATCACTAACTGATGCCTCTAAACATCAATTGTATAATCAAAGAATAAAGCATCAATAATTCACATACTTGCTAATTTAATCCATAACATGAAACAATAATATCATCTGATTAACATACCATCACATCAAAACATAATGTTTACATCGCTTAAAATTAGCGATCAAAAGTAATCAAGTTTATAACAAACGTGCTGACAAAGCAAAAACATATCTAATAAACATTGCTTGATCAAAGAACAAAATGGAGGGGTGTTACACCTAGTCCTTGTCCATATCTTCCTCTTCCTCTTTATTCACCATTATTTTTATAACGAGGATAGTAGGTGTTATTTTCTTTTTGGTTATGGCTGCTATTGGATCCTTCATACTTCTTTTGATCTTAAGTTTGACCTCCATAAGACTCTCTGCTAGTCTTTCCACCATAACCCCCACCTAGTTTTTTTTTCTCAAACCTCTTATTCATTCATTCTTCAACCTTTAGAGAAAACTGATAAGCATCCTCAATGGTGGTCATTCTTACTAATGCAAATTATTCTTGTATGCTTGGCTTGAACCTGTTAATATAATAAGAAAATTTCTCTTTGTTCACCTCAAAATGTCCTATTTGAATCAGGACCTTGTGAAATTCCTATGTGTATTCTTTCATTGGCCTTGTTCCTTGCCTCAAGCTTTGCATTTTCTTGAGTAGCTTCAATTCGTAATTGATTGGAATAAATTGTTTCTTCAATTTTGACACCATTATGTGCCATCTAGAAATTTTTATCTTTTCCTTGTATTCCTCTTTCTAACTAGACCTCTTTCCACCATATATAGGTGAGACCTTTCAATTTTTTCATTGCAAACCTCACTTTGTGAGGATCTTCAATCTCCTTAAACTCAAAAAATTCCTCCATGTCACTAATCCAAATTATCAATTCTTTAGGATTCAGACTTCCACTAAAAGTTGAAACCTCCATTTTAGGTCTCTTCCCAATGCTTGAGATCACTTGCAACAATCTTCTTTCTCCAAAATCCATTGGATCATGCTCTTCCTCTTCGTTTCATCTTCACTTACATCTCTTTCTCTTTGCACATCTCTTCTTTGAACCTCTTACTGCAAGGTTTCTAATTATCTTCTAAGGGCTCTAATTTCATCTCTAGTGGATCTTTTCCTCCACCACCTCAGCTTCTACCTTTTCCATGTTGGACAAGTCTTGGAGGCATCTTGAGCTCAACCCACACTCATAGGTCATACTACAACTACCTCACATTCGATGATTTATTACAGGCTCAGGAACTACTGTTCTAATACCACTTGATAAGGGCCACATGCCTGAGACCCAAAAAAAAAAAAATAATAGACACTGACACTGACGATGGGAGACAAAAAAATATCTCACTTTCAATTGTTTTTAGAAAATGAAATTGCAGGTTCAAAACTTACATGCTATAGCCTCATGGGATTGATTCATTACAACAAAATCAACTTTGAAAACAAAATATTTTATTTGGAGCCACAATTTTCAATAATGGAGCCACCTTCTACAACCCCCACTTGACCCTTTTTATTTTACCACAATAACTTCCCTATATTCTGTTAAAAAGGAATTGGACAACTAAGAGGTGGGGTGAATCCGTCATCACAAAAATTCAAACTTAAAACTTCAAAACTTATCAATTCCACAACCACACTATTTTTTTGTTAAGTTTGAGCATGAAACAAAAATAATAGAAATTAAATCAACACAATGAAGACCATATTTTTACATGGAAAACCCAATGAGGGAAAAAAATGGCGAGGATTAACTCATAATATAAAGTAGTTTAAAAAATGAATGTATAAGGCTCACTACTAAAGGCTCACTACCCTGAATAGGAGCGAATATCTGAATACAAAATCTAACTACTTACGAGGGAGGCTCATTTC